>NJDC01006737.1:119875-130025 GCA_002245475.1 Calephelis virginiensis | reverse complement strand
CTCAAAAAAATTAGCGGTGGTATGTGTCTATCTTTAAAGAATAACCCACAATAACCATTTTCTGCGTTTACTTAAAACAGTAAAATGAAGGGTTACTTTAGAACATATTTTTAACAATACAGTATTAACCCTTAATCAAATAAATCTCTTAGGTACGTTATGCGTGTAATTTAGATCAAAATTGTCTGTTACACTACACTTTGTTTTATAATATGTATTGATTATGACCAAAATTAGTTATTGGTGACAATTAGTTTAATTTTGTTCAGTTAAAGTGCGCAAGGGAAATATTTTTGAAGAAATTTATATTGTGTATCTTCACGTTGTCGCCACATCTCAAAAATTGAGCTTGAGTTAATAACTTTGAGTATTTGTTAATAGAGAAGACGTGACAGGATGGCATTAAGGTCGCAGCTGGTCCCAGAAAGGGACAATTTAATTGATAAAAAACAAAGTGAAAGAAGATGGTCGTAGTTTTTTCATAATTATTGAACTTCGTGTAAATTATAAATAAAATTAGTTAATTTAGGTGGCAATTAGTTCAACTTTGTTCAGTTAAAGTGCACTATTGAAATATTTATGATAAAATTCGTGTATCGAGTATTTCCTCGTTGCCGCCAAAATTTAATTTTAAGTTAAAGTATGAGCTTGAGTATGAGGTCACCGCTTTACTCAAGACTCTGACATGACTTTGTATTACGACTTATGACTATGTTAAAAAAGTATGAATACGGAAGACGTGGCAGCATTACGCAAAGGTCTTAGCCGGCTCAAGAAAGGGGCAAATTTACTTAAAAAAATATTTCGAAATCCATACTTTTACCATAACAAGAGAGATTTTCTCTTCCAACTTTGATGAAAAAGGGTAGATAGTAATTTTTACACTCTGTCAGTTTCAATTAATATACTTTTTGATTTAAAAAAATAGTCGACCCTACTGTTTTTCAAGGCTATTATAATTATTTTGTTAAATTAAAAAGAAATCTTAGTAAAACAATGCAAATGTCTTACAACCAATCTTACATTCATTAACAAGCAATCTTATAAGCATAACAAAATAGCTTTTCACATTTCTTAAAAATCACTTTATTGAAAATCACTTGTGAACCCGCACCTTTCGTCTTGCACTGACGACGCGAAAAATGCTGAATTGAAATATCTTAAATGGAGTTTCAACAAACGCCAATTGTGAAAAGTGTACAGTAGTAATCTAGCTAGATTCACGGCCTTAACGATTGCTGCCAATGACTTTGTCGTGTAAGTAAGGTATCCGACGACTTGCACAATTATTGGCCTTACATCTAAGCCACGGGATAACGACGCTTCTATAACATCTATGGTGTCTAAAGGCCACGATTGTTTTTGTGAAACCCTTGTTGGCTGACCTCTCACATAAAAAAAATTACCTGCAGCTGCCTGGTAAGGAAGGCAGATAGTCTATTCTGGAAAGAAGACCGGACTGACTGAGCGCGACAGCGTTTTAGAAACTGTTACTACTGTCTCTTACAACTATATCATCTGCGGTATATTTGAATAAATACTCTATGGAAAGCGCACTCTTAAGATTAGTATGCATCCCGCATTGGGTTAGAAATTACTTCGTTCGAACAACTTGGGTCACGTACGAAAGCGCGACGGTAAATAGAATTTCAGAGAAATTGTAGACTTGTAATATTACTTGAAATGCTACTTAGCAGGTTATAGCAGAGCTATAACCTGCTCATTTCAGGGTTCCAAGGTTTCAGGGTTCAGGAACATGATGCATTTTTGTCATAAATAATATTAAAAGTTTAGGATTGTGTTAAATATATAGGGAAAATTATTTTTTGTCGCTTCATTTAAAAGCCTTTTTAATCCCCGAAAATGTGATGTTATAAGTTTGACGTATCTCTATGTGTTTGTGTATGTTCCCGAAAATTTTTATTTTATGATCATAGCATTTATACTCAACTTCTCTCTTTCGTTTGGACTTTGTTATTGACGTAAAAAGACTATCAGAAAGAGAGGTGCATTAGAGTGAGTTAGCAATAGGTATTTGGAAATGACATCAGGTCTTTGTTAAGAGTGTAACTTCCAGTAATAATATCGCTTCATGGTTTTCTCCACTTCATTTGACAGAAAATGTAAATTTTACATTATTAAAATGTTGTTTTTTATGTTTTGGTATTGATTAATATTGATACTTTTTTATGATATTGGAAGGTAATCAAGCAGACTTATTTCCTGATGGTAAGAAATTCACGCCGCCTATAGACCAAATGGTAGTAAAAGTAAGTTTGCTGACTTCCTTATCCTTCGAACCGAAACACGTCAACGGCAAACACTGACGTTATGGCAGCAGGATTAGGTAAGGCGGTGGTACCAATCCAGGTGAGTCGCTGTGAAACTCTACCACCTAAAAACTCTACCATCACTTTAGAATAAGGAATAGCTTGTATGTAGTTTTTTCGTAAAGTATTTATATATAAATCTCTATATATATATCCCTGAATAGGGTTGCCAACTGTCGAATGAAGCAACCCGGGAGAGTTTTTAACAAATCGCAGGGGAGGAGGGGTGGAGTTTCGAAAACAAAATTATGTAATTATTATTTCTATTTTTAAATTACATTGATATCGAGCAGCATTTAATATTTGCTGGTGGTCTGATAATTGATCGCTCATCGGGAGGCGCGGAAGGGAGGGAAGTAGATTACAAGGCGAAGTGCGAAGGCGGAATAAAGTTGATTTTGTTAATTTATGATAGTAACTAATTGGTAAATGTAATTTTAGAAAAACCCGGAGAGTTTATCGTCTCCGGGAGCTTGAGAACTCATCCATTATCCTAGGAATTTTGTGAAGGTTGGGATCCCTGTCCCTGGACAAGCAAGGTAACCAGTCCATTCCTAGTTAGAACGAATTGGTTACAGTTTTACAAAACCTATTTCAATAGCCTATCTACAGTTAAAGATTTGTTACCTGCTAGAGTTTTGTTTTTTAAGATATCTAGGTTGATATTTAGATAAAATAGTAGTTGCTAGGTAACTGATCAAAAAAAGCCCTATCTCGCACAAAAGATACGACATAAAAATAACTACGTTAAAAAAAACCTCTCTTCAAAACTTAAAAGGTAAAAATTAATAAACATTTAATATTAACTAGTGGTCGCCCATTGGTCGAAATTCGACCATAATAAATTTTAATATCTTGTTGATAAGAACGCCATCTTCATTTCTAAAGACCAACTACTTTGTTTCCAAACTTTATTGTGCGCTATTTTTGGTATTTTATCGTTATCATCAATATATTTGTTTGTGTGTGTGAAATGCATAGTAGTGTGGGTAATGTTTTAATGACTCATATAAGCATTATTATTGAAAAACATTAAAGTTCTGCACTTCTGCTACACATAAACTGTAAGTGCGCCAAATTTTATGCTCCTGTGTCACAGGAGGAGAAATAAAAACGCTTTGCAAAGCAAAGCAAAAGGGATCCAAAGTTTTGGCATCACGTATTAATATATAGATTATGTACTACCTATTATTTATATGTGCTATTTACTAATAAGTTTGTAGTCGGTGCTAAGCCTTACTAATAATTGCTGATAATTATATTTAAAGTAAGTATTGAATTGGTTTGGCACAGGCTTGGCACATATAAGTAGCAAGTAAAAAGGAGTAGGTTATATGTAGAACTCATACATTCATGTTTTATGTATGTTAATCAATTTCTTTATTATTCAAGTAGATATGTATCTATTTTATTTTATTTTCTTTTGAAAAAACGTACTTCTGAAGTGATCCCGTTGTCTCCAAGTCGGGATCCAATTAGGGAATTGATGAAAATGGGGGATAGGGAAATTTTATTTTCTTAAATGAGTACCTAATAAAAAAAGTAAAAGTAAAAGTTTATTAATTATTAATCGCCTCTGTGGTCTAGCGGTCCGGGTGTTGAACTTGACTGCGTGAGGTTCCGGGTTAATCCCGGGTTGGTCAACACAAAGAAAATTGGATTTTTCCAATTTTCTAATAAAAAAAATGTTGGTCGGGATTGGCATTTCCAATCCCGACCAACATTTTTTTGGTTGGTGATAGGCTTGCCACCTATCACATTGTGGGACTTAGTGTCTTCGGCTAGTCGTGGGTGCCTTGGTTGTACCTCTGCCAACCTCTTCGGGGATATGGGCGTGAAGATACTTTTTTTTAAATTATTTTGAATGCCATAATCAATCAAAACATCAATATCATATTATAATAAAGATAACATAAAACATTCATTTAGGTTCAACAAAAATAAAATCGATTTGGAGTGCAATGACCTCTACTGAATAAAGATTATAGCACGCCGAAAAATAAAGGTTAAAGTATCTCATGTATCTTAAGGATTGTCGATTCTACGAAGTCAGAGTAAAAATCTGTCCACACACAGCAGTACAGTGTTCAGGACGTGTCAGGGACGTGGTCGTACAAACATCGTAAAAAGTAAAATCTCACGAAGTTTAAACCAATAATAAGTGCCTTGGGAAGAGCAGACTCTGGACAAGTGAACCTTGATTACTTTTGACCAAAATCTGACTTTTCCACAATATTGTTTCAGTATCCATACACGTTCACACATTACTGCAGTTTCTTTTTTTGTACAAGAGGAGGCAAACGAGCAAGTGGGTCACCTGATGGAAAGTGATCACCGCCGCCTACGGACATCCGCATCACCAGGAGTATCACAGATGCGTTGCGAACCTTTAAGGAATGAGTACGCTCTTTAAGTCTGGTACGTTAGTATCTTCACGCCCATATCCCTAAAGCAGTATGCAGATGCACATCTCGACACCACGAGTAGCCTAAGATACTAAGTAGGTGGCGAGTCTGTCGTCGACCGGGCGCTTCTACAATCGGGCAACTTTATTTTTATAGAAAATTGAAAAAAACAAATTTCTTTTTTGGTTGACGGACCCGGGGGTCCTTATGAAATTAAGTGGATGGGAAATTAAATCGTAACAATAACGTCATTATTCAGAGCAAGTTCATGTATGCTACAATATATATTTTTTTGTTTATGTCAGAACACGTCGCTGATACGTCCCGGACGGACGCTGCACTGCTGTGTGTGGTAAGACAATTGTAGAAAGGACTGATGTTGGTCGATAATAGTCGAGGCTCTCTTCTACAGTTTCTATAGTTTTCCCAAAGCACGTTGGTTTGAACTTCGTGAAATTTTGGCATTAGCTAACGTAAATTCTTATTATTTCTAGAGTCTGTTTTTGTAAAAAGATTAAACATTGAACAGGAACAATTCTTCGTAAAATGTAATATAATAAAAAGCAGCAGAATTATGTTTTAGTAGTGAGATATAGTAGACCGCCTAAAACACAAACAGATATGAAGTTAAAAAAGCATCTTCACGCCCATATCTCCGAAGAGGTATGCAGAAGCACAACAAGGCACCCACGACTAGCCGGAAACACTAAGTCCCACAATATGATAGGTGGCAACCGGGCACGAATCCAATCACAAGCAACGTTAAATGAGACGTGCAGGCGTGACAGTTGCTGCGCGACCTAACTGAAAAAATAGGGATATTAAAAACCGTAAGAAAAAGTGGATGGAATAAAACCGTTAAAAGAGACGTACGCAGTCGCGACAGTCGTATACACAAGCGAGTAGTGTATGATACCTTTCTCTTTCTCCCTCACATCATCCCGCCAATGCATAGTATATAGTCATGAATAGTGTCGATTCTACATTAACCGAAGGAACTTCGTTCCTACCTGGTGTCCCACGACACCACATTTATATTTTAATTTTGGCGTGGACTTGAGCATCTGACATTTTTCTAGTTTATTTAATTTAAAATTAAACTAAACTCCCAAATTTTACTAGTAAAATTTTTACTAAATTTAAGTTTTAGCGACACAAATATAATTAATAAATAAAAACATACAGTACAATAACTCTGTATTGTGCACCAAATACAACTAATTTACAAATAAATACACAACACACTAATTTAAAAATAATTGACAAAAAACACAAATTGAACCAAGTAAGAAAATTATATGCTTCTGTTATAGCGGCTAGTCAACAATACCAAAACATAAAAACACTTTTATTAATACCAGAATAAAATCGATAAATTAAATAAAAATAAAAATTAAATTATAATGAAGACAAAGGCTACTTGCTTACTTTACATAAACCACCTTACCTATTCCTGCCGCTACAATGAGAGCCATGTTCCGATTTGTAAGGTAACAGGTAGATTTTGCACAATGGGCCTTCCATCCCGGCCTCAGGACAGCGGCCCGTAACGTTTATGGTGTCTGTATGCTACAGTTATCTCTTACCGTTAGGGTTTAAGAGAGTCGTGTGCTTGCTCGTTGACTTCTCACATAAAAAAACTACTACTACTTTAAGTCACACCATGTATGTGATACATCATAGGTTACATACACACATACATATCTTCAAGCCAACTGCCTTTTGAGGGTTATATGTCAGGTGTATATCTTTTGTACACACAAAACCACATGGTGTAAGTCTGTAGTTAAATTAAGAAGATATTAAAATTAGTCGTCTAGTTTTACGTGAAGTCAGACATGATTATAATTATGATTATTTTCAATCACTGAGCGACATAAATGTCGAAACGAGCGATGGTAAGCGACGTAGACGTATTATTCTTTCTGTTGAGACCCTAAAGCTTTTCGAATAACCTCCGTCATTGAATTTCCTCGACCCATCAACAATTCCCAACTAGTTACAACCCCAAAGTCTATCCAGGAGTGAGTATTACAATAGAGTTCGCACACATACACAATAACCTTAAGCTGTATATTTTAAAATATTAATAGATAGAACGGCTTGTTTTAATTAAGTAACTGTATAAATATTGAAGTGAAAACTTCTTTAGCGGCGTTGCGCCATTTTTTTCGAATGGGTAAAAACTTCTAAACTCGCGTCAGATCATCAGATCGAAAATTCGTAAGACGGCAAATGTTCGTGTTGTCATGTTTGTGTACGATAGCGCAATAAATGAATATCGTATTCTACCACATAAATTATAGTATTTTCATAATGACAATTAAAGCAATTCGTGCAAAATGATTCCCTTAGTATTCCAAAATATTAAAAATGCACAACGTTAATATTCAAGTTTTCACTTCTGCCGACACTCCCGGAGTACAAGCTGTCGTTTTAGTTTACTGATTCATTTTACACTAGAATATGATTTTGGTCTGCAGGTATAATTTATATTCAAGTAAGTATAAAAAATATGCAGGGTATTTCTCGATATCGATCAGGAATGTCTAGATTTCTAAAACGCACACTCTGCTCCATCAACAATTCAATAGTCAATTTATCTTCTTGTTGTCGTATCAATGCAAACTAATACTCGACAAAATGTTCTCTACAAACGCTTTTCTGTCAACCGGTTGGATTGTGCGTTGTTGAAAAAAAAAAGATTTCTTTTTTGTTACTTTATAGTTTATATACCATTCTTGAATAAGATATAAGCATTAGTACTTAAACACAATAACATAAAATTAGGTATCTAATTTCTAGAAATAAATATGTCATATTTAGGTTAAGATTTAAATTTAAATCACATCACATACAGTAACATATGATCACGTCGCAGCTCACAAGTCACGTCAGACGTAACTCTAAAGTAATTTACACTCCAATCTAAAAGCTTCCTAACTAGCACCCCAAATCATATGCACCCTAATTCATGTATTTTCATGACGCTGGAGGTGTGAATTCTCCTTTGATTTGCATTTTGTAACGAAATCTTATTTGTCAGAACTCGTAATAAATATTCTGAATCACGCAACTAAGAACTAAACAGGCCATAATAAGAGATTTTTTTATAAGATTTAAAGACAAATATGCAGACGAATTTCCTGTAAGCAATACATAAGTCACATGTACCTAGACACCAAAGGTGCTAATGTTGCGTTGCTAACCTGAGGAACACGCCTTGTGTAAATAAGTTTACCGGCTACTCTAACACCTGAAACGGAACACGGCAATAGCGACTAGAAAGCACTGACTTTATGGGGTGGGTGGGGAAAAGATAGGCATCAGGCAGTAGTTTAATTTGGTCGAGTCTTTTCAATATTATACATTTTTTAAATGACTATCATTGCATATTTATTTACAAGCAATTTAAATTATGTTACTGACGGACGATGGTGTCACATCCCTACACGAACGTCATTGAAAGTCGTAGTTAAGTACATAGGGTATTTCATTTATAAGTTTCTTATTTACAACCACAGAGTACCTTGTGGTTGTTTACAAAATTTTAGTTTTGCACTAATCCCACAAACGCTTTTAAACAGTTTTCCCGCGGGAAAGAGGTCGTGCTTATTTTATTTTAATGGTAAGAGATTTCTAATGTCGGTAAATGTTTAAACACCAAACAATGTTTAAAGATTTAAACTAAAAATACGTATACCATATTTCCATGTTTGCCCGCAAGTTGAGAAATTTAATGAGTATTTCGTAATGTTGATTTTAAGGTACTCACATGTAAAGTCAAACAATTCTGAGTCGATGATGTAGGGCATTAAACGGAAATTTACATATATAGCCGTCGGCCTGTGGTGGAATTCCATTGTTACTTTTTATTAATCTCTTTATTTTACCATAATACACTTTACTATACCGAAAGTATTAACAATCAAGTACTGAATGTCACATTTAAGCGCACTAAAACTGCAAAAACCTATTCCAAATGTTTCTCTTAAAGGTGGTACCCACCACCTGATTTAATAATTCATTTTTTACAGATCGCAAATGGTTCCGAAATGGTCCCAAGTAAATAATGAGGTCGTCAAGACAAGTAAAAAAATATGCACTATTAAGCATAATTTAGTATCTTTATGCCCATATATTTTTTAAGCATAACTTACAAATCACTAGTCGGATCATGATGAAACTAATACGGGACTACCTCGCAATCATGACCTATCTTTCTAAAAAATAACCATCAAAATCGAAATCGCGTAATAAATATACAGTCGAATTGAGAACCTCCTCTGTTTTCAGTGTAGGTTAAATAATACGTAAAGGTTAGAAACCAAACAAAACAAAGATGATTTTTTTAAATGGCTAATTTAACATACTCTTTCTTTTTTTTGTATCGATTTGAATTGTAGTTATGGGGTGCCTTAGGAATTGCGTTTATAGTACTAGAAATGCTGATACCAACAACGGTGCTAAGTTTAAAGAACAATAGTAGAGGTGAGATAAAACTGCAAAAAAAACACTTTAGAGTTTAATATTATGCTGTCTAAGTACACAAAAAATTGTATATTTTCTTCGATTTTCCTGGGATTCCATTATCAAATCTAGACTTGGTGGCAATGGGACAAAAATATATCAATGTCTATATTCCTATTATAAAAATGTAGGAGAGCGAATTCTGTACATTGAGATATTTTTTAAAAAATAGATGAAAGAGGCTGCAGAAAACTTTTTAAAGATACATAGTGATGTTGATAAAATTTGCGTGGGACCATTTTTGTACCATTTGCGATCTTTCTAAACAAGAATTAACAAATTGCGATGTGGTATCCAATGAAATAGTTGAAGTCGGTTTTTGCAGTTTTACTGCACTTAATTATTGTGTTAAATTTACAAGTAATTAGCAAGAAGGCCTCGTTAAAGAAGAAAGCAGGCGCCTCTTTGTATCCGTCGCTACGGGCGGTCACCCAACCGCGCCCTACCCTTCCTTGTACTTCTTAGCAATACATTTCACAATTTACATATGCATACAATAAAGATATATATACAATATATATCTGTTCTGATATGAAACGTGTACTTACACCATACCTCGTCTCACTTAATTATGACGAAACTGAAAAATTTATAAATTAAAATAGTAAAATAAAAAAATGTTTATTTTACTATTTGTTATTTATTATATGTTATCACTCACAGTGATTGTGATTAATATTATTTACCCACATGCATAAGGAATCGTATTTACATAATAATAAACAAAATATTTATATATATTATATAAATCTTATATATAAAATTCTCGTGTCACAATGTTCGTTCCCAAACTCCTCCGAAACGGCTTGACCGATTCTCATGAAATTTTGACACACACACACACACACACACACGCACGCACGCACGCACGCACGCACGCACGCA
>NJDC01006737.1:108725-119730 GCA_002245475.1 Calephelis virginiensis | reverse complement strand
CACGCACGCACGCACGCACAATAATAAATGTAATGTATAATGTTAAATGCTAAAATTTGTGTTTTTGCTTGGTGGTTGAGCGGAGTACCCAGTAACACAGGGTACATTCCTAGTACAGCGGCTTTCGCGTATTGTTTTAAATTGAACATGTTTACTGAATCAAGTTATTTTCATTTTCATATATTTAAATTGAATTACTTAAATCAAGATATGACTCCTTCTCCCGCTAAAGGATATTAGATTACCAATGAGTGGATACCAATGTCGTCAGTCACAACTAACATTACACTACACCGTCGCCGCCGGTCTCGGCGACGAAGACCTCTCTTGCGCCCGGCGACTAACGCCGAGCGACGAGCCACAAATACTCCTCCATCAAGTCCACCCAGTAACCAGAACGCAGCACCAAGTCGAGGTACGGTCTCCCGGGAGACAGCCCTTGGTGCTGGCGTTGTAGGTAACAGCCCAATCCATCTAAATAATGATGTCTCGGGCTGAGCACTCCGCTCGGCCCACAAAATTCGGTGAAGTTGCAAAAAATCGCAAGATTAGCAACAAATTAGTCATTAAAAAAAAACAGTCACAACCAGGATGATAGAGTGCTTTGAAGCAGCTCACTGGTATTAGTATCTACTATCACTCTTCCGCCATGACGTTAGTACTGACCTTTGTAGTATTCCATTCAGAAAAGTTAAGAAGCCTATTTAATAATTCAAATAGCGACGTACCAGTAAAACCTTATAACAAAAAAACATAAATCCACTAGCTTACAGTAACATGTTAATAAAAAGATGATCTAAGTTTGATAGCCCCGTGTGCTGAGAGTCCTTTTGTTCCTTTCACCCTCGCCGTAGCTTAGCAACGTTCACAATATCTAAAGCACCCACGTTATCCTCGGTGATGAGATAGTTACTACTTACGAGGTTTTGCTCGGGTAGTGGCTTTGTCTACAAATTTGCTGTATAAAGAGTTTTTTTTTTACTTTAAATTTTGCTCTTATAATTTACCTTCAGAAACTATCTTATTATTAACGTTGTCCAATTTTATAAAACTTTCAGAGTACATAAATTGACTTTTATTTCATTAAAATCACTAAAACAAAAAGTATCTATCTTCAATCAAATTAAAAAAAATAGTTGCTGATGAACCCACGATTTATGTGCAGCCTAGGAAATAAAAGTACTAAAATATTATATTATTAAAATATTAATATTATTATAATATATACAGCTTTTTTGTTTAGGTATTTTAGCTATAATTACTCTCCAGCCGCATTCAAAGACGTCAGTCAACATTTAAGCTATCATTAAGTCACAACTTTCTACGAAAAATTCCTACCTATGACTGATTAAAAGACAATTAGCAACTCTGCTACCCGTGTACAGCCGTGTGACTTATGAATTTTAATTTATCAAATGTTTTTTTTAATATAAAATTTAATCCAAATGTAGCTAATTCTCTATTTTAATTCATAATTAATTATTTAAATACGTACTCAGTCTTTGACTATGATTCTAGTAAATGAAACAATAATTAATATACTTTTGATTTCCCATTTTAATGTAATAACCTCAAAGATTGATTTATACTTCTATATCGTATATATTCTTGATACTTCTATTAAGTTACAAATCAGATTTAGTCCATCTAAAAGTTAAGTTTTACGTAAGTAGGCACATTTAATGACATTTAGCTAATTCTCTATGGAAATCTCATGGACAAGTTAGCCGTTTGGTTTCATCGTTTGTCTTTTTAAAATACGTGCACTTAAAAAGGGTTAAAGAACAAACGCATATTTTATTACACTAAGAACTTAAGACCATATTATGTAAATAAATATTAGAAACCTCTCACGGCTCGCCACTTAAATAAACAATGAGCATTGTAATCGCTTTCCCGCGGGAAAGCTGCGAGAACGAGATTGCGGGATTGATGCAGCACTAGAATGCTATGTTGTAAATAGGAGAACTTACTACAATGTTGTGCTCCTACTTTCCAACGATGAAGCATCTAGTGTGCTGTTTTTTATTTGTTAACAAGAGATTTCGATATAATTGGTGGCTAGCTGACTGAATTTCGTACCGTTCGACATTGATTGTATATTTAAGTGTTTTTTTCCAAATTACCATATAATATATACCCACAAACTCCAATTTGTCAAATAGGTGTTAAAACTGTTTTTTAAATTAAAGAAGCTTATATTATTTTGATCCAGGATATTTAAGCATATTAAGCCTAATTTTGTAAAATTGAAACAAACATCTATACAAATAAATGAAGTTGTGAGTGAACATGAACATTAGCCAATTTTTTATAATAATAAATATCCTTGGACAAGTCACACCAATTTAATCTAACCCTAAAGTAAGCAAATCATATGCTCGTGTTATAGGCGTTAGTCAATGATTCTAATGCATAGAAATACCTACTTAAATAGATACTAGAAGTGTCTGTATTATTAAAGTGACCCCTTTTAACTAAATGCCTGTGAGTAACGGTACATTATACTAGAAAAATATTTTTTACAATTTTTCATCTGTTCTTCTGTCTGTTTGTTCTGGCTAATCTATGAAACGGCTGGACCATTATTCACGGAGCTTTTACTGGAAAGCAGGTGATTGAATAAGGAGTTACTTAGGTTACTTTTATTTCAACTAGTGAAACTGCCTCTGTGGTCCCGGATTCGATTTTGGGTCGGGCAACAAAAAGAAAATCTGTTTTTTCCAATTTCCTATAAAAAAAATGTTGTTCGGGATTTGAATTGTGCTTTGGCACCTATCACGTTGTGGGACTTAGTGTCTTCGGCTAGTCGTGGGTGTTCTGGTTGTGCCTCTGTCTCTGCCCTTCGAGGATATGGGCGCGAAGATACTTACTTACTCACTTTTACTTACTTAAAACTTACTTACTTACTTACTTACTTAAGAGAAAATGGGAAAAATAATGCTTCAATTCATACAAACTGTTAGTAGCTGTTAATGTCAAGCGATACAAAGTTAGCAGGGTCGGCTAGTATCCTATATATTATAATCGATGCAATTACTATCCGCTGTCGCGACATTTTAGAGGGCATGTAGTCTGCTCGAGGTTGGCAATATGTAATATACCAGTAAATCCGTCGGCTTGTTTGCCTTCTAATCATACAAATAAGCTGTTATAATAGGAGTATTGTCAATCCAAAGCAGCTGTTTAACAAACTATTATTTTTGTATAGTGTGATCACTCTAGTAAAGAACTCTTGATACTTGCATATTTTACACGAGCTTTTCTATTTATGCACTAGAAGCGATTACCTACTTAGCGTTGGAGTAGACATATTTTATAGAATTAATAGAGATGGAAAAACTTTATTTTATTTTATTTTTTAATGTGTTTGAATCCTGCGACTCGTTCGGATTGGTAGACTGATTTACTAATGAATAAGAAATACGAATGGCATAAACAGAAAAATATTCATGGAGCATCGTCAAACTTAGGTTTAGTCTTAAGCTCTATAAGTAAATTTAATTAGAGCTTATCATTCAACCTAGAACTGCGATTTTTTTTATGATATTGGAAGGCAAACAAGCAGACGGATTTCCTGATGAAAAGAAATTCACGCCGCCTAGAGACACCAAAGGTGGTAATGGTGCATTGCCAACCTGAGGTCGGGATGCTAGGCCTCGAACAAAAGTACGTTTACCGGCTACCTTACCCTCCAAACCGGAACACGTCATGATGTTATGGCGGCAGGAATAGGTAAGGCGGTGGTACCAATCCGGGCGTCGCTACGAAACTCTACCACCTAGTAGTATGTCACGGTCTTAGTGATGGTAAGCCTAGGCTCGCCTTTTACGAGCTACCTGGTAGGAAGGCAGATGGTCTATTCTGCAAAAGAGTCCGGACCAACACGGGGAAAAAACGCTAGGGATACCTTTACCACGTCTTAGTCTGACTTATTGCATGAATACTATTCTTTATAAATTAGACTATGCATTACGGGAGGTCCTCTTATTCCCACATAATGTAAAAGTAATAAAATAGCAAAATACAACTTAATTTCAGGAAAAACACCTTATGGATTTGTTTATTTGCGAGCAACATAATTTTGTCAATAAAGTATTTTATTTATTTTTTGCACTTATTTGTGTCGAAATAATTTTATTTCTAATACAATTGTAACGCAATATACGACTCGCAATTAATTTTTATTCATTTAACAAAATTAAGACTTTCATATTACTCTTTATTAAAATAACTTTTTGACACAAAAACTGTGTGCTATAATATGATGAAAAAATAGTTTTGGGAATAGTCATGTTAATTTGTATGTGTATACTAGCTGAGACGACTGTCCTAGCTATGATTTGTTTTTTTGCATACGAACTGACTAATTCTCCTGACTTAAACTAAAACAACAAAAAAATAATCAGCAAACTTGGTTTATCCGCTTGGGTATGATGTGATGACCAGAAGAGATTGGAGACTAATTTTTATACAGGGTAACTTTCAAAGGATCGGCCAAATTTGAATATAAGGGGATATAAGCTGAAATGGTAATGCATTTTAAATATTATTGCCAAATTGTAATATTTACTTTCATAAACATTCATTTAAACCAGTCCGCAAAAATACTTCACTTGTTGTCACGCTATGTCATACGAGAACAAGTCGTGACGTCACCAACTAGCGAATGCGACTGCGGTCGGTGGGAACCAGTTTCATGTTTTGTTTACGTTGTAACCATGTATCTTGTATTTTCACTCGGTTTTTTCTTTTTAAATTTTTAGTTTTTTTCATAGATTGAAAGTGTTATCGATTCCGAACTGTTTCTCAAAATTTGGCTGGTTCTTTAGATGTAACAATGTATAAAAGATAATTATTAACGTAATACTATAAAGTACATTCCTTAATACTTAAAACCCGATCAAAATTGGAGTTGCAGTTCATCCATTCGGTAACAAACAAACAGACAAGACTCCTTGGCGCTTAATGAAACTTCGTTGACTAACATAGACGTGAGCAAAGTCACATCAGTAAGGGCCTTTTTCTTTCGTTTGAGCAAAAGAAGAGGCCTAACGAGGCTTCTATGTGCAAAAACGTGGACGAGGGCCACACTGTCCGTCTTTGAATTTTTAATGTAAAAGTAAGCATGCGTTTTTTTTTTCAATTATTATTCGTCTTACTATAAAAAAAATAAACACTCAATAAACACATGTTTTACTAAACACTGTCTAAAATTGGATTCTCAACCTATTACATGCCGCCACGTTCAGCATCTAGGTTGCATGCCAATTTTAAACAGGCGTCTATATTTTTTTGTGTTAAGGCGACCATTGGTTTAATTTTATAAAATTAGACATATGTATAAATATAGTGTCAATATCTTAAATCTGCAACCGGTTTGAATCTAGTTTTAATCAATTCAAAGTCGCTTTTGATTGCATCATGTTAAATGTACCAAGTATCTTTTGCAAAGGTTAATCAAGTTGTTTTATCATATGTACTAGTTATTCGCTACAGCTTCATCCGACTTTACTCTGTATTTGAGGGTCTTGAACTTTATTATCTATACAAATAAATAAAATTAGAGTGTCTGTATGTAATGCTAAAGTACCCGCTTTTTACTCTATGAATATGAATGTATATACGGTACACATACTAAAATAATTTACAATTTAGTCTATTGCATCATACTAATACCAGCCTTTGCTAAGGTTAATTGCAGCATTTTGGTCAATAAAAAGGAGCTTTTACCTACCATTAGTATATTTTTATCAATGAATAAGCATGAAGGTGAAATATTATACTATAATGTATCAGCCTAAGATGATCTGTACGGTTAAAGCTTTGTATACTTTTCAGGTTTCGATTTAATTAAATCGTGTCCTGAGGGTTGAGATTTTTGTGATTTCTAAACTAAACTTTAAAATATTAAGGGACTATCTTTATTTGACGCACAACTCGATTACAAGTTTTTATTCAAAACAATTTGTAATAAAAATCGTCAAGTCTAAAAAATATACTGTAGATTGAAAACGAAAATCTTTATTAAATAAATATTATAAAAACAAAATTTGTTATCATTAACAAATTCTATGAAAAACGAAGAATTTTCTGCCTGGTGAAAAATTATAACCTTTTTTTTATAACATAATGAACCTTATGTTAGTGATCCTTATCAACAGTATGAAAAAAAGAAGGGAAAAATATTAATCATAATGACAACAATTTATATAATAGATTCCCCGTGTTGGTCCTGGCTCCTTTGCAGAATAGACCAACTGCCTTCCTGCCAAACAGTTTGTAAAAGGCGAGCATAGGCTTACCGTTACTAACACTGTGAGATTTGACTTGGTGGTAGAATTTTGCAGCGACTCGCCCGAGTTAGTATCACTGCCTTACCTATTCCTGCCGACAAACTTGCTTTTACTCGAGGCCTAACATCCCGGCTTAAGGTTGGTAACGCAACATTATCACCTTTGGTGTCTCTAAGCGGCGTGAATTTCTTGCCATCAGGAAATCCGTCTGCTTGTTTGCCTTCCAATATCATAAAAAATATACGAATTGCAGATGCTTACATTTACAACCAGAGGTTCTCAATTTTTATACTACAATTTCTTGCAAAAATTGTTTTCAAAATATGCTTGTGTGTTTCTATTATCCGCTATTTTGTAATAATCCATTTCTGAATTTAAATGATCCTTAAGACTATCACCAAAATTTTCAATAGCCCCTGACAACATTTATCCGTATTTCGTAATGTAGCTAAGAACCATCTTCTTCACGTAAGACTTCACACGCGAAAATTCTCAAAAACGTTCACATCAAAATCGGTCCAGTCGTTTAGGAGTTATGATACCACAGACAGATAGACATACAGACACAAACGCACACACACATGGCCACGATAAACTTGTTACATACTTCTTGTCTCGTCGGATGTTAAAATATAACATTTGAATATAATAATTGTTTCTATACATTCATCCTAAATCAATTTCTCGTCCGGCACCAATTAAACTAGGAAAACGTTTGTCAAGATTTATCTAAAATCACAGTTCTGTTTTTGCTGAAACTTACTGAAATTTTGCTGGCAAAGCGATAGTTATAATGACGGTGGCATCCACTACGGAAGGATATATAGGTATTCTACCGCTAAAAAGATGAAAAATATTGTATTTTTAGGTTTATGTGAGTTGAAATGTGAAATTCAGTATCTACGCATAAAAGACATCTTTAAAGATTTTTTAAGTTACACTATCATATAGATACTACAGGACATGACCAACTTGTTATTGACAAATTATGTTCGTAAGTACGGCTGGTTCATACTATCAGAAAATTTGGCTTATTAGCCAATATTTCTATACCAACAATGTGCTCATTCTTCTAGTTTTGTGACTCCAATCATAGTTCTCATTGCCCGTCTGGGGGTTGCAAACCAAAGTTTGAGAACTCCCGGTCTAGTTTAATTCAGACGCCTGTATATACATTGTTGTATCTTAGCATTGTGTTTGAAGCGCAGCTTTATCTGCTAATTAATTATTGTCGATAATCTAATTATTGTCAATATGATTAATACATCCTGTTATTAAACATCAGCAATACATTTGTAATATAGTGAGCGTTTTGATATTGCAGATTTATAAACTAGCTGATACGTAGAGTAGCTCTTTTTCACATTTGGCTCAAAGCTATTTCGAAAATATTGCACATATTTAAATCAGTGAAGAACTTTTCACTACACATTATCGCCAAATATTTTTATATCTTTTTTCTCATTCATTTTCGGTCCTTCCTGGTTGTCAGGTAGATATTTTATTTTTATCTTACAAGGTGGTAGAGTTTCGCAGCGACTCGCCCGGATTGGTACCACCGCCTTACCTATTCCTGCCGCCATAACGTCAGTGTTTGCCGTTGATGTATTCCAGTTCGGAGGGTAAGGTAACCGGTAAACTTCCTTTTGCTCGAGGTCTAACAACCTGGCCTCAGATTGGCAATGCACCATTATCACCTTTGGTGTCTCTAGGCGGCGTGAATTTCTTACCATCAGGAAATCCGCCTGCTTGTTTGCCTTCCAATATCATAAAAAAGGAGATATTGCTTTGAGTAATAAGGTTGGTATTTACCTACTTATCTTGTATATTTGTATTCATATTGCACAATAAATAATTTTGTTCTAATAATTGCAGGTTAGATGCCTTCCATTATCCCTGTTAGGTTGATAGGTATGAAGATGTTTTTAATACGACTTTATGATAATGTTTATGATAATGATGTATATTTTTTTAAAGTAGCAAAGCAAAATATATTACCACATAAAAAGAAATGACTAGATTTGAACCAGTAACCTTTATATTACCGGTTTTTATATAACACGACGGTCATTTTCGCTAACTTATTGCAAATCAATTAAATTTAAAAAACTTTATTACAGACAGCTTTAGAACATTATTTGGTGGTAATTAGTTATGAAAATTATAAATATAAATTAGAAACCTTTAATTCCTCCTAATATAATAATAATACAATACAATGAATACAAAAATGTGTGTTTGTGTGTATGTCCCGTTTTACTGTCAAAACTTGGTATTAATATTGATTTGTTAGCAATGACATAATGAGCCTAAACGTTAGCCTTGCTATGTCCAAACTAAAACATTATTTAGTTTTAGTGCAACAATTCAATAGGTTGCGGGACGCCAAAATAATCTTAGTGAGCGGGTGAAGCCATGTCCAATAGTTTTTTTTTTTATTATAGAAGAGGAAGCCAACGGGCAAGTGGATTATCTGATGAAAAGTACCGCCGCCCACGGACATTGAGATTCTCCACTTGGAGTATCAAAGATACGTTGGCGACCTTTAAAATATTTAATCTAGTACAATATAAAAAAAACACACATTGATTTAAAAGTTCTTGTCCAAGAAAATTTGTTTTTAAAAATACAGCTAACGGCAATACAATTTCTGCTTATAAGAAATTATTCATTAACACTAGTATAATATATATTATAGTTAAAATTTTCAATCCAAATCCAAGATATTTTTATGTAGCAATATCATAATAGATTGACAAAACAATTAAAAAATGATTTTAAAAATTCAAAATCATTTTTTTTCTTGTATGTTATAGTGTAGATGTGTCTATTGAAACGAAATATTGATGTAGGCGATGTCAAACGAATACACGTAATTAAGTATGCCGCTAAAACCACTTACGAATTCTGAATCTAGTTTGAATGGGACCATACTATGAGAACTGGCTTTAAAAAAAATCAACATAATTGTGTATTTAGTAAGAAATTCGGACACAAAAAACAGTATAATTATAAACTGCTTAATTTTTATAGCCAGTTGAAAATTAAAACAATTAAGTATATTTTGCAGCTTCGTCTAGACAGGGCTGATATGACGTTTGCATGAAGCTTATATCCAACTTCAGATTGTAAAACCGCTGGATATTTTATAAATTGGCTATTCCTGCCACAACATCGTGTTTTGTTTTCATTCGTTTAGTATTTTCAAAACCATACCAATAACATCTTCTGTCTCAATAAGCGACGTGTATTAATTTTACCTTGCTATTATGAAAAAATTAAGAAAGTCGAGCCAAATTAATCAACATTTTTTGAGAGATACAAACCTTTAGGGAGTAGGGGCTCTATTCCCAACGTTTGCATATATCTAAAATTCATTACAAACTAAATACTTATCTTATAATTAAACACACCAAAAATAATGCCACACTTACCGGCATGGAGGATGAGTAGAATAACGCCGAAGTACGGCGTCCTGCCACGGGGCGTTACCAACGTCGTCATTGGCCCGATGTCGGGGGCGGACTGAGAGTCACCCGATATATTAATATACAGCCAGGAATCAGGATACAACCTTTTTACTTAAAAACTTTTTGGGGTTTTTCCTTTTTAATGCGGGCGTAAAGAGTCACCCAAATATTTTCCAGTCGGGATTCGTTATACAACCTTTTTGTTTCTAAACTTTTTGGTTCATTTTCTGTTTTTCATGCGTTCGCATCACTCATTTTATTATTTACTAATACAGCCAGGAGTTTTCATTTAAAACTTTTTTGAACGCGTACGCGCCATTCGGTTACGTTAACAGCACTGGCACTTTCACTTTCACTACACAAATACTTTCACTATCTTATCACTATTTATTGTCGACAAACAGTCTTTTTAAGTTAATTGATTTGTAGAATTGATTTATCTGTGGGCATATTATATTAGCAGCGGATAAGAAATGGATGCAGGCAGAGGAATAGAAAAACTAAATACAAACAGTTTACTAGTGAAGTATATCATGCTTGACCTTGAGTAAGAGGATGTAGGTCCCTTCTATTACCTTGTATATACTGGCACAGATGTAATAAAATAACATGTTTGTACATTAGTAAACACTTTGTATTTATTTTCTACATTGTAAAAAGTCAAAGCTTTGTGACAAGTATTACATTTAAATGAAAGTATTTTTTTTTTACTTTAACTCCGACTTCGTTAACATACCAATATTATAAAGCGAAATGCCAAAATGAAAACTTAAACCTTTAAATCTTATTTAATTTTTTTCTATCTAAAGAACATTGTACAAATATTAAATGTTTACAAACTTGTTTAGGGTTCAAGAGTTAAGTATCTACACTTTTGTGCGTTAAGTGTATACTTAATTCTAAAAATATAAAATGATCAGTAAACATGATATAATATATTATTTAAATATCAAAGATAGAAGCTCTCGATTTCTTATTTTTTAATTTTGTTGTTATTTTACTGTATAATTATTGTTTCTAATTTTTTTTGTTTTATACTCTGTGATGGTCCCTGGCTCCTTAGAAGTATAAAACATATCTCTACCACCTGGATAAAGTTTTGCGACGACGTGGCTCGGTATTGTCATGTTCCAGTTTTATATGTAGGATTGAGGGGTAACCTCTGAAGGGTATCTCATCCTCGTACTCGATGGGATAGGATTTCTCTTGGCGCAGGCCCAGTCTACAAGTAGGCACTCA
>NJDC01006737.1:93373-108596 GCA_002245475.1 Calephelis virginiensis | reverse complement strand
CTCTCTGTCTACCCCGTAAGGAACTTGGCGTGAAGATATGTATGTAATATCAAAGATAGAAGCTCTCGATTTCTTATTTTTTAATTTTGTTGTTATTTTACTGTATAATTATTGTTTCTATGTTTTTTTGTTTTATACTCTGTGATGGTCCCTGGCTCCTTAGAAGTATAAAACATATCTCTACCACCTGGATAGAGTTTTGCGACGACGTGGCTCGGTATTGTCATGTTCCAGTTTTATATGTAGGATTGAGGGGTAACCTCTGAAGGGTAACTATCTCATCCTCGTACTCGATGAGATAGGATTTCTCTTGGCGCAGGCCCAGTCTACAAGTAGGCACTCAACGGTAGGGAAAACGCGTACCTAGTATTAATAATTATTTACCGAAAAGAACTTATTCATACTTACGGCTTAATAAATAAAGCAATTTACTTTTCAGATTGGCATCACGATTAAAATAATACTAGCGGCACGCCCCGACTTCACACGGTTATAAAATATAAATGTAAAACTTCCTCTTCAATCACTTTATCTATTAAAAAAACTGCATCAAAATCCGTTGTGTAGTTTTAAAGATTTAATTAAGCATACAAAGGGACATAGGGACAGAGGAAGCGACATTGTTTCATACTATGTAGTGATAAGTAGGTTCATAATATTTAATCGTTAGTGCGTATATAGCATCCCTATTCTGATATTATAATAAACTGTGCAAATATGTGCATTTTTATTGTGACGTCAAAATGATGAACTAATTTGAATGAATTTCAGCATCAAGTGAAAGACTTTAGAGATTGACAATAATTAATTTAACTGTAACAGCTTTAATAGACGGGCAAAGACTCAAGCATAAGTTATTACAATGATATATTACTATTTTTAATTGCTTAAAACATTTTAGGTTTGAGAAACGTTCTGCACAGTATCTCAAATGCACAGGTATAGTATTTTCTTAAACGGGTAACCAGTATTCAATATATTAACACGTGGGTGAAGCCACGGCTTCTGCCATTTACATAAAAGAACATTAGCCACAGACTTCATCTTGAAACTTTTCCGTTATTTTAACAATTCAAAACAACCTCGCGTTGCACTGTTTTTGTGACTTTTAATGAGCTACTTTCGGATATTTTTCCTTTACTCGGGCCGTGGAACTTTACTTCTAGCCATATTCATATAACGATATACGTATAGATCAGGGGTTTTCAAACTTTAAGACTAACCCGAAACCCAAATCAAGTGCCCGCAATTTTTTTTTAGTTCATATTTACATTTTATAGTCGTTTTTGAGTTATACTTAATAGTGTAAACTTTTTCGTCATTGATTTGAGGTCGTCAACATACGCGAAAAATGTATACATTATTAAATATAACTCAAAAAGTGGCCTGAAAGTGGATGAAGGGTTCCGTAGCAGCAAGTAACATAATATAAAAGTTCTTGTAGTACAACAGTCTACTATTTGTGACGTATTAAAAAAACTGCTTTCTATATCTCGTACAAACCTACAACATACATACCTCATACATTTTTTTGGGTTATCATTTTACTAACATAACAGGTTAGAAGTTAGAGGAAAGGGCACCGATATTTTACCACTTTGGAAGTGCCTCTCGTGTAAACTATTTAACTTAGTAAAAAATAATATTAGAAACCTCAATATCATTTTAAAGGATCTATCCATAAATACGTAGGACATTTGATGATAGGTTTTCAAAAATAGTAGATATTCAGGCTTTTTATATCATGGTTTTGTTACATATGAGTTTGATGAAAAAAAATGAGTTTCAGTTTTTAGAGTGGGGAACCCTCAAAATTTATCGTTTTTCTGTTTGTGTTTAAATATTAATGCGGTTCACAGAATACATCTAATTACCAAGTTAAAAAAAACAACAGTGCAGTTCTTATAGTTTCGGGTAAAGTGGCTGCAACAACGCATGGACAGACAGACAAACAGACCAACAGACAGAGATGACAAATCTATAGAGGTTTGGTTTTTTGGTTCATGGTTCACCGTTAGCGCATTAATCTAGTGACGAGTCGTCACTCGTCCCATCCCTATCCCAATAAAAAAACATTTTCTTTCAAGAGGGATAACATAGCTAATATTAATTAAATGCAAGAAATAACAGAGTTTTGGTAGTTCAATATCAACTGTAACGGGCGGAAATTAAAGTTTAGAACGTTTCGCTGGTTGTTGTTCATTTAGGGTAGGTGTAGACGAGCGGCCTTGTGCGATTTTATTCGATTTTACATTATCACATTACACATATGACAACATTGTGAAAAATTGACGTATTGACGGTATTATTAAAAAATCAGGATATTTGTCACATAGAATAATGTTTGGTATTCCTTAAGCTATTTTTACACCGAAAATAATGAAGAAAACAATAAAAAAGACAACACCTTACAATTGAAGAGGTGTCGGCTCCCTTCAAAGGAGATGTTTGGGCCAAGTTTTTCAAGTTCTCTCAGTCGCAATTCCTTTCAGTCTCAATTCTGATATATCATTTATTATGTCTACTGGTATATTTAATAATTTAAACTAGCAATATCTGTACAAAAACATCATCGAATATACGATCGTCAAAAATAGTTTTAGATGTTTTGTACAAAAAACGTTGCTCTGACTTGGTGCCATTCTACAAAATATTTGTTTAAAAGGGATTGCCCATTTCAAGGTTACTCGTAGATCATAAAAAAGAGAAAACTAAGGACGGATGATTTCAAATATCATATTTGACGAACAGCTGACTGCTTAACAGTTTTACTACTAAACAAGACTTTTCTATATACAAAAATACGTTTAGTTTACCGCAGAGTTTGAGGCTGGAATGTTCAGCCTCATACGTAAGATACTAACAGCTAACATTAGAGTCAACAGAAAATAATAGCAAGTGTATCAAACAAAAACTATAATTAAAACTATGTACGCATTATTGTATCATGATAGGATAGCAGAGACTCAGCATCACAGGTTAGCATCTAAGAAAAACTATAATATACAGCTCTCAAAAGCTATGTGCTTTTAAGATTTATTGATTTATTCCTCTTGCAGTAGAGACGATAGGGACAATATTTCAGCAAGATTTATCAAGAGTAAGATGTAGTTAGTCCTGGTAAGTAGGTGGGGTAGGTTGTGCCTTTGTTGCTAATTATCTTTTTGATAAGAACATCATCTTCATTAATCAAGACCAACTACTTTGTTTCCAAACAAAATTAATTTAGTTAGTGCGTCATTTGTGATTTTTTATCGTTATCTATATTTTTATTTGTGTGTGTCAAATTCACAGTAATATGAGTAATTATCTATAAATTATAAAAAAAAAATAGTATGTGCAATGTTTTATTTTTTGATTTAATGCGCTGAATTATTATTGAAAAATATTAGCGTTTTGCACTTCTCCCACACATAAACAATACACATATATAAGTGTGTCAAATTTTCCACGCAATTTTCGTAAAAAGATGTCCAATGATTTGTTTAACGTATTAATATTATGATGTTGTAGATATGTATTGCTAACATTTTAAATTTTTGTGTTTATTATCTTGAATAATAGTTCTGAAATCTAATACTGGATATAAATAAATCTTATATATAACTTATATTTGTCATATATTTTGTACCGGAAATTTTTTGTCGCTAAAGTGCCTCTTAAAGGAAATCTACTTTGGGATGCTTACGTGGGAAGGAAGGTCGTGCCAGAAAAGCGATGAACGGCAGTGAATGATGTAAGGGTATAACAGTGAGAGAAAGGGAATCGGAACATTACAAACAACATACAACTAATTTTATTTATGCTAGAACAGACCATCTCCATCTCTACCTGGCAGTTCATAAAAGGGGAATATAGTTTAAATAGGACATCATCAACAAGGTAATGTGATGGGCGTGTGTGTGTGTATGTGTGTGGCTGTGCTGTCATAATGACAATGTCATATTCCGGTTGGGATTATACTTTTACAATAGACATAACATCTCAAATATACACTCAACAGCGACTGATAATATCTATGGTGTCTACAGATCACGCTTGACAGGTTTCTGGATCAAACAAGGACAATACGTGCTTGTGAATCGATATTGTAATTATACTAAAGAAGCAAGTTTAAGCTCCAAGTTGTAATATAACTGTCACAGACAAAAATATTTAACGTTGACGAACGAGTTGCAATAGCCCACCCTGAATTTGGCCTCGCGGTTGCAATAGCATCAAACTCAGTAGGGTTTCGCAACGAAGCCTATTATTTTGGTTCTTACCCAATGTTCGAGTTACATTCAATTAAACCATAATTTATACAGTTTTAATAAGCCTTTGTGGGAGATTTTTCTGTAAATATTTCCGTAGGATTATCAAACAAGAATGTAACACCGTTAATAATCGACTAGGTTTGGATTCATAACAAAGACAGCCATTTTAGTTAACACATTTGTGTGATGTCATTTGTGTATGTTATCTAATATAACAGATTTAAGATCTGTGTGATATATATATTTTTATCTATTAGTATAAAACTAAATCCATTACAACATAAAATTTACTTACTTTGTGGTAAAATTAATTCGAGTTATTTGTCTGATAATTTTCCACTGCAGAGAATCCAAACGGAAACCTCTCTCTCATTTTGACTTTGTTACTTGACTTCACAAGAGTCTCTGCAAGAGAAGCCAGCACATAAAAGAGAGGGTCAGCAATATTTTAAAATAACTTTGTTAGGAATGTAACATCCAGTAGTAGTCTATAGCTTCATGCCTATCACCTAACTAACGCCCCCTAATCTGAAAAGCTGCTATAAAAGCTTATAGCAGCTTTTCAGATTTCGGACCCAAAATATACTATAGCTTAATATGGCGAAAATCGTTTACTAATTGTATAATAATTCCTAATTTCAGAAAAGTTAGCAATTACTTACTTAATTCATATTATTTGACGAACATTAGATTGCGTTTCGAATGCTGATTGCAAGTGTCTTTTTTAAAATTTTCTAAATTAAAAAAAAGACGCTCTATATTTGACGTCAATATTTTTATTATGAACTGAGGGGATACCATAAACTCTTAAAACAGTATTATTTCAATAATATTAATAATTTTCATTTGATAATGACAACCTTACGACGTATACCACAAAGTTTCTTATAAAAGCGAACATTTAGCAAGATGGAAATAACACTGCTTTAAGTGTTCATGGTAGGGCCCCTGATTGCTTCTATTTTAAGAGCGTATTTCTTAGATGGTTTTATTGCTACAAAGTAAGGATGTGAATCCCACGGAAATTGAGTAAATCCTAATTTTTTGCATATTTAGGCTTGGACAACATCTATCAAGATCGAACCGAACTTTTTCGTCGCCTTATCGTTATAAGTTGCTCAAAAGCATTTGCTAGAGCAAGAAAGATAGTGGAAATGTGGGATGAGAACTCTAGGAACCCATACGACGACCTCAGTTTGGAATTAAAGTCTTGGACTTGAAGGCTCCTAAGTCATAATCATTTGGGAATACCGCCCTCGGTAACTGATTCCACAAAGGTGTTGTGCGGGATAAATCTATAATATAAAAAAGAATCGCTAAATGTGTTGGTAAGCGCATAACTTCCGAACGACTGGACCGATTTGGCAAATTCTTTTATTATTGTATTAGTTATTATTAGGAGAAGGTTCTTATGAAGAGATAAACCGGGAAGTTGCAGGGAAAACGGGAAAATAATACTTTGATTTCCCGTACTGAACAGGTGAAACGAAGTTCGCCGGGACAGCTAGTATATTATATAGTTTAAATGAGTCCTATCCTGTAGCTGAGGTAACCTGCCAACTACCCTCCGAGCCAAAACATAAAGTCATTCACTCACTGTCAGTTTAATATAGTAGGGGAGCCCGCGATGCTAAATGTGTAGTAACTCTGGCGTCGTGGGGACTCATTGGACTTTGTCTATTATACAATGGAGAGTAAAGAAGGTCATGTGAGGTTTTTCTTTTTAACGGTGCGTTAAGAGTCTAGAAGCTAAAATAACAATTCCAGTCACTTGATCATAGCCGAGCTCATCAGAATTTATATGCCTAATGTGTCTCCGATGACAGAAATATTTCAACCAGACAGCTTGCAGTAATGGACAATTAACATAAATGACTCGCTTTTTAAAAGTTTCTGAACTTCCTACTTCCGTACGTCTTGTTCAAATCATAAAAAATTTAAACATGCACTTATTGGCATGCAATAAGCTCGTCCTAATTTAATTTGACATGCTCGAGTATATTTTCAAGTCAAAAAAAATTAGGCAGGCAACTCAATATGCGCGCCTCTATATAGAGATTTGATACATAATGGAGGTGTTTAACAGTGGTACAGGGTATCTCCCATATCTTAATCTGACGCGCCTGAGTTACTCCAAAAATTCCCTCTTGGGCTCCCCTACTAATACAGTCATTAAGGCGGCAGGAATAGGTAAGGCCTTGGATCCTTACCGCGACAAGTTGCTGCATAGCACTCTACCATGCCCATTTAACTTATTCTCGCGTCTTACGAGCTGCCTGGTGGTAGGGTGTGACTTGCCTGGGGTAAAATCGATATTTATTAATCGATTTTCATTTTTATTAAATAATCGATTTTTTGACTAAAAATAATCGATTTTTTAAAATATATCTATTTTTTTCAATTTAATGAAACAACTCAATAATTCAAAGCTACTGAATTGTACGATTGTTTTTATTATAAAGTAAGCCCTCCAACCACTTTTTGGTAGTTTATGAGACACATTTTTAGGTACCACAAATCAAAAACCGCAAACCCACTCACACACTTAGTCAACGGGTTATTTATGGGACATTTATTAAAAACAGAGTTGGAAGTTTAGAAAGAAACTTTTAATATCACCGTCTATTTAAAATATCACAACTGACTGACATAACTGTTTTATCGACAGAGTTTTCGAGCGTTGCCTAAATATATTTGCCAGCTACTAAATGGGGTTGCAAGTGATTTTTCTACTTCTAATATAGAGTTGCTGTTAAAATATCGAAAGTACGATGTAAAACTTCAAACAATCTATTTAGTATGCCAAAGTTTTATTAGATTTATAAAAAAAATCGAAAGTATCATGCGAAATAACAAAACAAAAATCGATTATTATAATATCGATTAATTTTAGTCAATAAATCGATTATTATAAATTGATTAATATGAAAAAATAATCGATTTTTTAAATAATCGATTATTTTTTACATCCCTACCTGGTGGATAGTCTATTCTACACAGAGAACCCGGACCCACACGGAGATAATTACAATTTTATATTAATAAAGGTTTCAAGTATTGCATAATTACTTGTGAAATTTGTCCAGAGATATTACAGCTTCGGAAGCTTCACAGATACAAAGTTCCCAAAGGTTATGCAAGAACAATATAACAATTAAAATTACGTCAATAGCCTTGACACGAGCTGAATGAGAATGGCGAAGGTGAGCGCCTACGTTCATTTTCTACTTAATTAACGGCAAATTATTATCCGGGAAAGCTAAGTCGAGCTTTCATAAAAGCTCAAATCTAATGTTAAGGTCATGAATTTATGAAAACAGGACGAATTGATGTGGCTTCGTTGTTATGCGAAGGTTTAATCGCTACTTTTTATATTTAAACTTATAAATACTAAAACTGTTCGTTGCCCATATGGGGCTAGGATATTAAGACACACACACACACACAAAATTATTGTGGTTACATGACACTCCGAACTGAAATTCGACAATATCGAAGAGAGATGCCAGGAGTACCCATATCCCCAAAGGGCACAAACAATACCAGGGCACCTACTACTAGCCGAAGACACTAAGTCCCACAATGTGAAAGGAGGCAAAGCCTACCGTCAATCGGGTATATGTCCAATCTCGGGAATTGTTTTCTTTGGAAGGAAATTTATGTATATTTTTTTTAGCGGACCCGGGACTGAACTCGAGAGCTTATGAAGTCAAGCCAAAAAAGTAATTATTTCGTAGCAATTCGTTGTCTATTATTGTAAATTAGCAGATTATTTTATTTGTAGCAACGGGGTTGTCACATCCCTGAGATGAAATGAGAAGAGATATTGAAATTTGTTTCAGCAAGAAGTGAAATTATTGTTATTGATGGAAGGCGTACTTAAGGGAAGAGAATCACTTTTTAATCTCGATGCGCGCATCCTAGCCCTGAATATCGCAATCTAAAGTCAAATATGAACACTATTGAAGTACAAATTTTATACCCTAAAGTACAAATTATAAATAAAAAAGTCAACTGAGTGTAGTTCTATCTACTTTTAAAAAAAAATATATAAAATAATAGAAAGGACTAGACTCTTTTGAAGTAGTACTCCTACTATACGCTTAATAGCGTCATTATAAAGAGGAACGCAGTTAACCAATAGCAAACGGCTGCAATCAGCTTGTAAATGGGGTGGTTTGGTAATTTAAGACAACCTATGCCATTAAAATAATAATATTTGCATATCAGTTTACTTAAAAACGTGGTAATTGTATAGATACTAAGTAAGACAGTGGCTTTTTGAAACCTGGAACTTGACCTAAAACAATTTTGAAAAAAAAGCAAAATTGAAAACAGAACTGTCAAAAGAGTTTTGGCGCCATCGAGGAAAAAGATGGTCGAAGTTTTTTCATAATTATTGAATTTCGTGTTAATATTGAGTGTAATTAGTCAATTTTGGTGGCATTTTGTACAATTTTATTCAGTGAAAGTGCACAAATGAAATAATCATGAAGAAATTAGCGTATCGTAAATTTCCTCGTTGCCGCCAAATCTCATTACATGAGCTTGTGTAAAAAGGCCACCGCTTTATCCAAGAGCCTGACATGACTTATGACTGATGACAAATTATAATTGATATAAAATTTGATGCAAATTTCTACTTGACTAATGGCAAAATACTAACGAGATTGTCAAAACCTAAAGAAAGAAAAGAAAAAAGAATTGTCAAAAAAATATTAATTTAACACCGTAATTAAAAAGCGTACAAAAAAGAGGCGAGACGCCAAAATATTGTTCTCACTGTGCTGTATAACACCGCCGCGTGTGTGGCCGCGTTCCGATCCGGTGGTAGTTTAAAAAAAATGTCGACGCGCACAAATACCACATGTATGGTTCAAGTGAATAAATATTATTCTGATTCTGAACAAGGATTTTTTTCCATCTATATAAATGGAAAAACTACCACCGGATCGGAACGCCACCACTCACTGAGAAGATCCGGAAAATCCGTCAATGAAACTCAGCAGGAAAAGAAAACCAGGAAGCACAAAATGTTTTATTTGTAATAAATACACGTCGCCCATTAAAAACAAAGATAATGGCGCGTTGCCAACCTCAATTTGAGATCTTAGGTCTTTTGAGGCAGACAGTTACCGGCTAAATTAAAAGAAATTAAAATTTACTCTTTCGAGCGGAACATGACAATGACAATCACTGACATATCGCTAGGTTTGACTCACTGCACTCGTGGTAAACTCCACTCCACTAAATTCCACCATTTTTATTTTAAGATCTTACAATTAATAAAATTTTAAGTTTTAGACGCACTTAAATATATAGAAACATGTCTTTTGGGATTAATGCAAGAGTTTATTTTAGTATTGCGGTTAAATATGCGGTTATATGCGATTCAATTGAATTTGTGTGTTTTGTTTTAAAAAGAAATTTATTTATTTAATAATGTTTATTTATTAGTATTTATTTAATATATAATATTTGTTTAAAGAATTTTATTAATTAAATTAATTATCTCTAGTATGTGTAAACATTAGTATAAAAATAGATTAGACCTAAGAGACTAGGTCTAACAAAATTCAATTATATGAGGTAAACTATTTTGGCTTGAAAGCGGACATACATACAAACTTATGCACTTCCACATTTCTAAATAGGAGCAGTCACTATTTTATTACGAATATTTTTTTTTATTAACGCCTCCCCTTTAACGATTTTTATCACTTCCCATCACATTTGCATATTATTCATAGAGTAATTCTATTATGTTCGCCATTTAAGAAGACGGAGGGGCTATTTCCTTTTCTTTATATTAGGCCAATTTTTCACTTCGTAGACGCGAGAATGATTTGTTTTTCTAGAGAGGTGGTGGTCCTTAAAAACTGGTTTTGGATTGTATACTTCCACAATTTGGATCACATGTACTGAAATCAGTCAGATTTCTCGAAAGATTTCAGAAGAAAGTCGTATTAGTTACACAGTTTGTAACTCAAGAACGGCTAAACCGATTTGGCTATAAACGGATAGGGTGCCTCCCTTAGAACTTAGCTTAGAACCATGAGACTTATCTTAGAAATATAGGATATAACGTTCGAATGTGGAACTAGAAAAAAAATCCCACACAAACTGAATGGCTGGAACGAAGTTCGCCGGAGCAGCTAGTAATGTTATAAAACAGTAATAAAACTAAACCTCTACTTGAAATATTCTTTAAAAATAATTACTTTAACTGTAGTAACTGAACACAGAATTTAAAACAAGGGCTATTAAAATGTTTGTTAGTTTGTCTGTTAATTTTTTATGTAAAAATACTGAACTGCTTTTTACCAATTTTTTTTTTAGCTTATAGTTTGGGTCAACATACTGGTGGAAAATCTTTCGTTTCTATCACAAAATGTCACTTTAATATATGTAAACCGACGAAAAGTCACTTTAATATATGTAAGTCACGAGTAAACAACTAGTGTATTACAAAATTGTAAAATACTTGCACCTACACATTGACATTTCAGACAAAATAACTTAAACCAGCTTTTAAAATTTACAGATAACATATGTTACAAGTTAAAGTTGGGCTAGTGAAAAATAAGTAAGTATAAGTAGGCAACAGCACAAACAGGGCACTCACAACTGGCCGAAGGGACTAGTTAATCCCACAATATGAGGCTACACTGGACCACCTGACCACAGAGGTTAGTCATAATTCTAAAATCACCGATTATGATGATCTTTGTTCATTGGATTCCATTCGTGAAACAAGCTTATATAATCAAAAAATTAAAAAAAAAACAACAATTTTCAAAAAAGCCTATCCATAATGTAGATAAGATCCACCTCGAGCACGTTAGCTTTTAAACCAAAAAATAGCATTAAAATCTGTCCATTCGTTAAGGATTTTACAAATGTGTGTACATACAGACAAGTAAAACTTATAACAACCCTGTTTTTCGGTCGGGGTTATAAATATGGAAATTAATTAAAAAAAAAATTAAGCGTGTTACGAATTTTGGGTAAATAAAAATTGAGAAATAAAATGGTGTACCAAGTGCGAACATAAAGTATATGTACTTTTATGTAGGGGTTTGAAGTAGGTAGCGCTTAATTATTGTGACGAATTCCGGTACGGAAGATATGGCAGCCGGTTAATTTATAAAAAAATAATTAACAATACACCATTAAAATCTTTGGTGTCTAGAGACGACGCGTATTATTTCACAGATATCAGAAAACCTGACTACTATAAAAACAAGCAATAGGAAACTACGATCGACTTACGAACTAAAAATGCTTAGTAGATACAAAATTGTTATCTTGTGTCATACTGCTTGGGGTCACACATCTCTTAAACTGCTAGACCATTTTCTATAAAAAAGATATGAATACTTAAAGGTATGAGAATAGGTCGTAAAATATATTAAGGAATAAAAATAGTGCTAGAACAATGTTTGCCGGTCCGCATGTGTTAGTACCTCAGATTTCGCTCACTGAGCTCTTCCAAACAAATATATCTATTTCAGCTTAGCCGGATTCTATGAAAAATAATTTGGTTTCTAATTTAGACCTTATTTTTTGAATTAAATTAAAACTCTATCAAAATTGATTAAGAAGTTTTCTGTGATGTGGTAACAGATAAACCGGAAATTGACAAGTTTTGAAAAAAAATGTATTTAAAATCGTCAAAGTAACCTAATCAGCACAATTCTTTTAAGATTCAATAATATTATGTTCAAAATCTTCTTAAGGTCCTGAGTTCGATCCCCGGATTGGGTAACAAAAAACTAGAAAATTTGTATTTTTAATTTTCAAATAAAAATAACGTTGCACGGGATTGAATGTCTGTCCGGTTGGCGATGGGGTTGCTATTTACCACATTTTGGGACTTAGTCTAGGCGTTGGTGCCCTGGTTGTGACTCTGAATACCTGTTTGGGGCATGTTCCAAATGGATGAATGATTATTTTTTAAACTTACATAAACAAAAACTGGGCTATTTGTAACTATAAATTAATTTGAAAATTATACAGATTTGGTACTGTTTATCCATCTACTTATGGGTTCCAATAATTTTCCGTTAAAAATTGTACGTTTATTAGTGGAAATACTACAAAAATATCACTTTTAAGCTGAAATGACAATTTTAAGCAATTACTTTTATGACAAAGGATTCATAATATATTATTTCTTCATTTATTTCGTATAAAGGCTGTTGTTCAGAAAATTATTTTGAAAACGAAACAATTAATAATGTGTTTTCATTCAATACTTATATACATTTTTAAAGTATTACATAAAATTTCAATTTCACTTAAGACAAATAAATCAACATGAATTTCTTAGAGATATATTGCTCTAAACCAAAGCCTCAAATTCGTAAAACTGCAACGTGTTAAATCGGGACATGAAAAAATCAATCGCCTCTGAATCAAATCGAACGAAATGCACAATTGCTGAAATAACTCCCACTTTTTTATAACACTTCATGTTTTTATAACTGGCTACATTTTGAATATGGTTTATTTGTTTTTAAAATAAGTAGAATAATATTCTTGTGTAGTTACTTTGTGTAGGGTGTAGCGATTCACGCGAGCGCGTTAGCCGCAAAGCGGCTTGGGTAGTACTGCCGTATTGAGTAACATGTTACGCTGTTACCAAAATTTTACCTCTTTTTAGGGAAAACATATATTATTTGCGACATGTTTCAAGATTAATAACCAACATAGTTTACAGTAATGATTTTCTTATTTGATAAAAACAATCTACCTAACAATTTTCTTATAATAATATATACCTACAAACCAAATAAAAAACACAACAGCTTTTATTATGCCTAACCCAACTCAAGCTGAGATATCGAGCAATATAAATACCAAAAGATAGATCATAGTAAAGTTTCAAAAAAGCATATCTTGGTAGTAATGTTAAGTTATGTTTTTTAATGTTTTGTAGAGTTTGTAAATTTCTAAATATATACATTATGTGTAAGTACAAATGATAGGACTGATTATTTCTCTGACATATACACCAGTAAAGACATAAAACTCATCTTGTTTAGGTCTAAGTGATAGTTATAAACATACCAATAGTCGTCTTTTACTAGCTGCCAGCAAATATTTCCAAATTACTAGTTATAGAACTCTGATTTCACTACTTAATTTATTGTACCTTATCTTTAATAAACTACGTAGGTGTGTATAAACAACTAGGTCAGATTTTAGCAAATTATTATTTTAAACATGGTAACACAAAAAAGCTCGCCGCCCCGCGTAGCTCGTAGACCCCGCCCGCTACGGCGGGCGCTACGTTCGAGATATATAACGCTACGTAGGCGTATTATAGGTCATTCCAAAAATATTATAGTATTACATCGAATGCTGAAGTTAGTATTCAATGTTACGTCTTTAGAATCTCCATCGCCCTAATCGCCCTGCATGTCTGTATGGATTATTTTTCTTACGACCTCGTTTGCGGTATCTATTCCTAGTGAATCGCATATTTTTAGGAATTTATACACTATTTCAGATTATGATCTATGTCAGTACTAATTTCATTGATATCTACATTATATCAATCATCCATCTACCCATCCCAACTCTCATGCTTACATTTTTACTGCCCCCGTGTAGGTCCGTGCCCGTTAGTAACTTGCCCGGGTAGAGATCTATTGCCTTACTTATTTCTGTTGTGAAGACTTTGTCATGTTCCGGTCTGAAGCGTAGAGCAGCCGGTAGGCTTGCATAACTGTCCTAACATAGTGACCACGGGACAGCGACCCACCTGTAAAATCTACGGTGTCTACACGCCACGGTTGTCTCTTACCATCAGGAGACCCGTCTGTTTGTTCCCTTATTACTCATATAAAAAAGATATATATATATATATACAGGTTTTTTAAATACTCTGTTATATGACTAAATAAGTTTTTCTTATAACTTAAAAAAGAAGACTTGAAATAAATAAGGGAAATTAAATATTTGTCCGTATTATGAGAATTTTTCTAAATATTGATTCTAGCCACTGCGTAGAACATTTGCCTCTCTGCTAGCTTGGAAGTGACGACCGTAGGTTAAATGAGGCAGCACCATCAATTCCCCCAAGGGTCCAAGCCTTATAATAAGCCTTATATATAAGGGTCAGGCAGGGCCCCGGTGAAACCAATTGGACCAGGACGGTTGCTCCTCGGTACCACTCTCCGACCAGAGGGGACACAAGGAGCGGGCAAGGGCGGTGGGCCATAAGGCCCACGTGGGGTGGCAGCAGTAAGGCCTATGGAGGAGGGGGGTGGGCGTTTGATCTTGCCCACCCGGTCACGATGAAGTCGCGGTAGGTACCGGGATACCTGACTATACTATTGAGTGGGCTGCGGCATGGGGATCGCTTGATCCAGCGCCGCCGGGGCAGTGGAAGTATGTGAAAGCAGGAAAGAAAAGCCCCATTACCTGGCGAAGAGGGGGACACCTTGCGGTTTTATTCGGTAGAAGTCCGAGATAAACCACCACCTCCACCAAAAGTGGCGGGTATTCATTTGCACTCGTTTAAAAAAAGGCAGTAACAACAAAACCACTAGTGGTAGCTTTGTATAGGATTGTGCATAAGATAGTTTTTTTTTCTTTTTTTTTAGAGGAGGCAAACGAGCAAGTGGGTCACCTGATGGAAAGTGATCACCTCCGCCCACGGACATCCGAAACACCAGGAGTATCACAGATGCGTTGCCGACTTTTTTGCTGCTGATAGATTTGCACATTAATCCTGTAATACAACATCTGGCTGCGACGCACCTCCATCATCTAGGTGCGTGTAGGCCACGATTTGCTCTAACCATCAGCGTAACTAAACTTGTCTAAAATTTGCGACATGTTTTTTTAAATTTACTGAAATTCGAGAACTTTATTTGGAAACACCTCTCAGTACTAATTGGTTTAGTATTAAAACTCGTTACTACACATAAACAAACCTATCACAAATAAGTTTTTAA
>NJDC01006737.1:67336-84782 GCA_002245475.1 Calephelis virginiensis | reverse complement strand
TGAAAGTAATACTTTTTTTTTTAATTTTAAGTAAGCTTGAAGGTTTCTAAGTCGTACCGATTTGGAAACTAGTTCCACTAAGTTATTGTAAGAGGTAAAACAAGTATACGGTACAGTATAGCACAGGAAGCTTGTTGCTATGTATATGTTCGGTTGTTGAAGAATTGTTGTAAGCAGATACTTCCTATGACAAATATCGTAGAAGTCACTAACTGACAACTTTTTGTCAAATGCTGGTTTTTGTAGATCGCTAGGAAAGAGAGAGGAAGAGAAGAGCATTCTAATTTCTATTTGAGTTATATAGAGTTGTACGATGAGACTAGTGCTTGGCTCCGGTTCCGAAATCTCCGGAAGAAAAACCGGAGATTGGCAAAACCGGTAACATCCGGTACTTATTTCGTTATCACCGAAGATTTTTTTAATATTTTACATAAGAACGTACTGAAAATTTAATAATTTAATTTAATGTTACTGACCTACCGAACAACAGCAAACGATTGCTTTTTATAGAAATTTAATTAAACGCTCACGAGTCGCCTAAAAACCTAAAATAGGGTATATAATATAGAATATAGAATATATAACTGACGTTAAAATTTTGTGCTTATTTAGGAAGCTCTAGCTGATAATGCGACGCATTACAGGAATGGTTTTCGAAATGATGAAATCTCCGGAGAATCTCCGGTTATTCGTAAGAACCGGAGCAAAAATACCGGAGGCAATAATTTTCTCCGGTGCAAACCTCTAGATGAGACGCACTGAAACAATGTCTAGCAGTCGGAGTACCTACTATAGCTGTTGTTCTGTGGTCTAATATAGCAAATAGCTTTTGGGTGCCAGTTCCACCTTAACACCAGCGGACTTGTTCACAAGGACTTATTTAACCAATGTTTATTCTACATAGAGGCACCACAGGGAGTACGTTAAGGATAATGCATCACCCATTTTGAAAAAAAAACAACGGTTAAGGGTCAAAAGTTGTTACTTTTAGACAAACTAGAAATACCTGTTATTACGATTACGATTTGTTGATTATAGCTGTGATTAGTATATTCAAAAGTCTCTGATTATAGGAATCTAATTATTGATAGACATTTAAATGTGAATGAGAATACGGGTTTATATATTTAAGTTTGAATAGCTGACTAGTATTACCAATACCTTTGCAATCTCAGTTATCAATCATGTGATAATAAATTACCTATTACACCACTAGAATTTCTTAGTTTCTTACCTAAAATTATGCAACACAAGTCTATTATTAGGTAATCATTATCCAAATTAGTTTATTTAATTAAACATAGAGGTCGATAACCAATGAATCATAATGTTTTATCAATTTATTAATGTACAAATTAAAATTAAACTTCGAAAAGACATCTTTGATTTTACAAATAATAGTTATGATTAGTACATACTTACTTTTGATGATATTAAATGAAGATTTATGTTTACAAACTGTTGCTTTTGAAAATATAAAAAGTTAAAATTGATTGTTGATTCATTTTTTGCCAAAAAAATTTAACTTTCGTAAATATGTAACCCCAAATAGTTCTTTTTCTATCTATAGTTCAAAAACAAATGTTCATTTCCATGCATGTAAAGATATTAGTTTTCATGTTAGTTTTTAGTAGTTAGTTTCATGTTAGACCAGGGGGTGACATACGGGAAATTTTGTTTTCTGAATTCCCGCTTGTCCCGGGGTGACATGCGGGAATGACCGCCCTGTAAATGACAAAGTTTAATTTTCAGTTTTGAAAATGCATCAGAAACTTACAGAAGATATTGTTCAAATGAATTTTTGTTGAATGGTTTTACTGAGATCTACAGCACTATTTTTCTTTTGGATTTATCACCCTTTCATTTAAAAGTTAAAGGGAAGGAGCTTGTCTTTCAAACCAAAGACTTTTCAAATGTTTGATTTTGAGGATAAATAGTATTACAAACTTTAATATCATTTTTGAAGACATATCTACTTATTACTATTATTATGCATCCCGCATTTTTTCAGTTCCATAATCTAAACGACTAAGCGTAAAATACAAAAGCGACCGCGACTCCGTAATTGTTGTTCCGTTTTACTTCTGCTACTGAACCCTAAAAAAACGTTAAAAACAAATTTTAATTCATTGAAATTCGGTATTTATTACAGTTGTAAATTTTAACTCTTTTAACTTTCAGAGAGTAGTAACTGTCGTCCCATCGACCGGAGTACTATAATTGTTCTGTGACCATAAATGTATCGTCGATGAACTGTCCTTAAAACCCCTTTTATTACATGATTTTTTGAAGACTGCAGAGGGCAGCAAAGAGTTGCCAAAGAGAATCTAGGCGGCGTGAATTTCTTAACATCAGGAAATCCGTCTGCTTGTTTGCCTTCCAATATCATAAAAAAAATCGTTATAAGAGGCGGGACTTCCATAAATACATAGCAAACCCGAATTCGTATAAAGTTTACTTGAAAAGGTATAACCCGTATAATTTGAAAGTAAGTCTAAAGGCATTGTGATATAAAGCAACTAGTGTCATATGATTTGGGCGAATAAAAAACCGCAAACTTTTTTTTTATTTTTTTAAATGACAGTTGCGCCGAACTGGAGGGCAGTTCTAACCACTAACCTGTGGTTATTTCTTTTTCTTTCTTTAGGTTTTGGCAATCTCGTTAGTATTTTGCCATTAGTCAAGTAGAAATTTGCATAAAATTTTATATCAATTATAATTAGTCATCAGTCATAAGTCGTCAGTAAGTCATGTCAGGCTCTTGGGTGAAACGGTGGCCTTTCTACACAAGCTCATGTAATGAGATTTGGCGGCAACGAGGAAATTTACGATACGCTGATTTCTTCATGATTATTTCATTTGTGCACTTTCACTGAACAAAATTGTACAAAATGCCACCAAAATTGTCTAGTTTCACTCAATATTAAGACAACATTCAATAATTATGAAAAAACTTTTCCCGTCTTAGACCGCCTCGCTGGTCGAGTGGCTAGCGTACACGCCTAATTACACCGATCATCCGCGAGGCTCGGGTTCGATTCCCGACGGGGGCAGGCATTTGTGCGTTGAACATTTAGATGTCTGCATTTCCGGGTCTGGGTGTTTATTAAATTTATCCCGGTAACTATTTAAGTATTTCTATGTATTAGATGTATTCTATGTATTAGAATCGCCTCTGTGGTCTAGCGGTCCCGGTGTTGGACTTGACTGCTTGAGGTCCCGGGTTTGAATCCCGGGTCGGCCAACAAAAAGGAAATTGGATTTTTCCAATTTTCTAATAAAAAAAAATGTTGGTCGGGATTGGAAATGTAATGTGCCCGGATGGCGATAGGCTTGCCACCTATCACATTGTGGGACTTAGTGTCTTCGGCTAGTCGTGGGTGCCTTGGTTGTACTGTACCTCTGCCTACCTCTTCGGGGATATGGGCGTGAAGATACTTTCTATGTATTAGAATCGTTGACTAACAACCATAACACAAGCATATAATTTGCTTACTGTGGGGCTAGATTCAATTTTTGTAACTTGTCCAGGGATATTTATTTATTTATTATTTATCTTTTCTCTCGATGGCGCCAAAACTTTAACCTGTGGTTGTATTGTACCTTACTTTCATTTAGGATTTAGGATCAACATTCTAAATCTATGCTTAGGACTATGGTAAAAACTTTAATCACAGAGTACCTACTTTAATTACCTAGACCAGGGGCTCCCAAAGTGGGCGCCGCGGCGCCCTGGTGCGCCGTAGAAAGTAAAGAGGGGCACCGTAAGTCGATCCATATGTTCGCGAGTATCTTTTGAGCGCTCACATCGGTATAGAAAAAAGCCTCTTAAAACTAAAATGACACATACGAGATTTTAAATTTTTAAGGACTGAAGCAGTCGTCTTCGTCGCGACGATATTTCTGCTTGACTCTTGTGCGTCGTCGTCGCTCCCTCACCGAAAAATACCTACGTACGCGCTTGAAAACCGTTGGTACTTTGCACATTTTTACAAGCCCGTGCTTACTTGCTTGCAATCGCACCGCCAAATGCAAAAAAAGTGAAAGTGCATAAATGAAATAATCATTAAGAAATTAGCGTATCGTGTATTTCCCCGTTGCCGCCAAATCTCACTATATGAGCTTGAGTAATGAGGTCACCGCTTTCAAGACCCGATATGACTTTTATTGACGACTTGTGACTAATTTTGAATAATTGAAACCCGATTTAATGCAAATTTCTATTTGACAAATGGCAAAATGCTAACGCGAGTGCCAAAAACTAAAGAAAGAAGAAGGACATGAAGACAGTCTAATTGAACTCTCTTGCGGCAAAAGCCTAAAAACTAAATTAACAGTTCCGATTTGGTAAAATTTGGTTGTCGGTCCAAAATGAATATCCAAATTGAACTTCAAAAGCCTTAAGAATTATTATTCCGTTTGGAACATCATATTTATGTGAAGCTGGATTTTCAGCTGAAGCTGTACTAAAGAACAAATATTGTTCACGTACCAATCTGGAGCAAGAAATAAGAGTAACAGTATCAAGTCTTATTTCGAGCTTTGAAAAACTGTTCGGAGATCATCTTAAGTCCCACTTGAAGATTTCTGTTCTAATGCTTTTATAATAAAAAAAACTTGATTTAATTATGTAGATATTTAATTTTTATTCTTCTGTGCCTACTCTAATTGCTATCATAGCGACTATTTCTTTTGCAAATAGCTAGCTTGGGTAGGGCGCCATGACAAAATACTAAACTTGAAACTGCGCTGCGAGCTAAATAAGATTGGGAACCCCTGACCTAGTCTATTAAATGAAAACTACCTTTAGGTTACCTACTTAAATCGAAATGTCAATTATAATTTAATTTTAAAAAATCCATAGAGAAATAGTAATAGTGATGTAAACTTGAACAAATTATGTAATTAATAACAATTACAAAGCCAACATTACATCAACATTCTGACGCACAATTTAAATCTATGATTCTGCTAATACCTACTTTAACATATACATTTTTAATATTAACAGTTTTCATTTCAAACAATATATTTAACGTATTTAATAGAGCTGAACGAAGGATTAATATCAGATAGGTACTACCTGTATTATAATAATATGACTTACCTAAGTTCTCAATTCAGAATTTGAATTAAGACATATTAGTCAGTTAGTAGGTATATCTTCCGAGACAAGAATAGTCTACAGCCGAGGTGAATGATCCTTGTCTTTTTAATGTTGTCATAAAAATAATAACAGTGAATTATATGAACGTCATTTGCAGGAAATATGTAACGGTTGAACATCTGGCGAGTGAAATTAAAAGTTTGTTACACTCGCAGGCAATTTGGATCACTTTCTGGATATTTTTGTTGAATACTTTCAAATACTTACATACTTTTGTAGTATTTTAAAAGATAATGGTCACCTTATTTATTTATACTTTTTTCTATGCATTCGTCAATTTTGTAAAAAAAAAATATATATATTATGGTGTTCGTAATTTTGTTGTTGGAAATACGTTTAAGGAGATTATATTATATTATACCTACCATCAACTTACAAAAATAAAAAGTATCAACTTACGTTACTACAGTTACTTATTAACTTGATAATACTTTCATATTTTACCTGCTCAAAAATACTGAATAGTATGAATGCAAATTAAATCAGAAGTATACAAATGTTTAACGAATACATTGTGCGCGACCCAACTTCGCTATCATGATGTAATCGGATTGCCTTGCCAGAGTGCTCGCAGCCCTTTGCAAAAGCCTCGTTTCGACCTCATTTCCTAAATATGGAAAAGTTTTGTAAGGCTATCCGGTTCACTGTCTTAATTTTTAACTACATTTGTATGTTATGTGTTGTTGTTTCTTTAGAAATGTTAGTGTTTATTTCAATCTGTGTGTTGTACAGTATCTTCTAGGCCTACAATTGCTTTGAAACTATAGCTCTGTCATAGAAATGACTAAAATATCGGCATAATGAATAATTTAATATATTATTAATATTTGTATTATATTAAATTCAATTTCACGAGGTCATCGCATCGCGCGTGAGCGAGTGAACCGTATTTGTTAATTTTTTCTGTTGTCTATAGCCTCTGTGGTCTAGCAGTTCAGGTGTTGGACTTGACTTCATGAGGTCTTGGATTCGATTCCCGGATGAGGCAATAAAAATAAAATGTGGTTTTTCCAATTTGCTAATAAAAAAATATTGCTCGGGATTGGATGAGTGCCCGATTTGGCGATAGGCTTGCCACCTATCCCACTGTGGGTTTTAGTGTTTTCGGCTAGTCATGGGTGCCTTGGTTCCTGAAAGAAGTAGCCTGACTCTGCCTACTTCTTCGTGGATATGACTGTGAATATACTTTTTTTTGTGTTACGTATCGTCATTAAAAGAATCTTACGAAACGAAACATTGTGAAATGGGAAAGCAATTCTTTAATCGTACAAAATGTCAGTGGCCGTTAATGTCTATTGACACAAGTTCGCAGGGTCCCGGTCGGATAGTATGATAATATAAACGTACTATGATAGTAAAGAACAATATCGTCTTGTTCCAGAATCGAATTATTTTATCTCAGATTTTAAGAATGGTTAGAAGTATATCAATATAAAAATCACAATCTTTCGCATTAACAACATTAATGAGATCACGGGATATCGTGATTTTTGTTGCTATTATTGTTTGTTTTGCAAAAATTTGCTTTTTCACAAATTTTGAAAAAAGAAAATTCTGTTGTTTGAAAAGTTAAATCTTGTAATTGTCATGACTGTCGTTTATTTACAAGTGTGAGAAATACTTGCAAGCGTGATAAATTTGAAGCTAAGTACGAAAAAGTGACACGAGCACTGTAAATGTGCCAAAATCACAATAAAATGCATGTAATATACATTAATATGCTTTACATATATTATGTAATGCAGAAAGTAGATAAAAATTTAGTTAATTTAATTAACGATCCAAAAACACATTGTCTGTTACAACAGCATTAGAAAGAGTGTCAATATATTATTTATAATTCAGGGATCCATCCTACTAAGACATTTACTGGAAACACATACTCTTTTTAAAATTAGTTTAAAAAATAATTAGATTCATTATTATTATGAAGTCAAGTAATTTTAACAAATTGAAGAACGGGAACAAATGATTAAATATCAAATAGTAATGACATTATTATTTAATATTTTTATACTATCTCAAATATTTACTTTAGTTGATTGGTTTGAGTGTAAATTTGAACAGATATGTAGGTATAAAAAACAATATAGTACAGCAATTGCAATAATTGCTTTAATTAAAACACTTGTTAGTTTCACTATTTGAGCCTTGTCTACCCACTCGCTTCTTTACTTCGTTTACTTTAGACGAGGCGGACATACTGTTTCACTAGAAATTGTTTAAAATTAGAAATTCCGTTTGGCAGTTCCTAAACGAAATGCAGTGATTTTGACGTGCAACTGCGCCAGTGTTGTGGATTGTGGTAGTTTCATTTTCTTTTTAATTAGGTGTGATTATTTTGACAAATAATAAAATAATTTTTGATATTCCAAAAATTCTTGTTTAAAAAATCAAATTCACAGACAAGTGTTAAGATAGAATATTAAGTAAACTTAGCGTTCTAATTTAAACTATTATGGATCGTGATTTGTGATTCGAAATTTAATGTTTCGTAATTAACTATCTCTGGAAGAACTTTTCCTGAAGGTGATAAATAAATTTTCTATTCGGAACCACATTTAAGAATCCTTTATTCCAATTAGGTATTTAGTTGGTTTTTTTATACAACATTGAAAGTAGTTCTGTAAACACAATATTTAGTTTATCTAACGTAGCAGAAGTGGAAAAAATATTTAATTTGAAATTATCCTTTTCATTTTGGCAAATTTTTAAAGATGATCAAAACATGCGAGTGGCTTATGATATAGGAATTTAATTACACATGAGTATGTATATTTAGGAATTATGTAGTATAATAATAATTTATATATTATAATTATATTATAAGAGTATTAACATTGAGTAGACCATCAGAAAGAACGATGCAGGCATAACTTTATTTTCCTATTGTCTTACCATCAACTATTATTAAAATTATATAAACCTAAGCACTGACATGCATGACTAACATGTAACGCAAACCAAATTCTAAGTAATCATCAAAGAAATGTTTGTAAGAAACTACAGCTAGTAAACGTAAACAAAAAGCAAACATCAAGTCTAATGACTCACAATGACGAAGTTTTCATTATCACATATGTACGTTAGTTGCTATCTGACACCAGATGCTTTTTGTCGTGTGTCGATACAGGCTATTTCTAAATTATTCATATGAATAATGTTTTATTTTATTTCAAGGCTGTTTTATTGAGTGAGCGCGAGTGACACAATTTAGTGGTGCGACGTACATGATAATGCGTATTTTCCTTAACGGCGAGAACAAAGAAATCTTTGAAGCAAATTTATTTAACACTTTCTTAAATCCAACCCGCCAGCCTGTTGATCTAAGCACGTGAGCGGTACATACTTAAAACAAGACAATGCGGTGGACCATAAGGCGCGAGTAAAAATATCGAATGTAAAAATGATTAAAAGGAATGGTGATAATGCATTTGCGATCGCGTCGGGCAACAATCAGTGTCAAAGCGGCCGGAGTTCTGTCTCGCTCTATTCCGGCGCGGCCACGAGGATTCCACGAGCCACTGCCGCTAGAATGACGCAGCCTGACGCGCATCAAAACAGCAAGGAAGCGAACATCGCGATTTCTACATATGTTGAAAAATGGAAAAACAGATATGAAGAAGCAGAAAGGAAACACAAAACCTATCTTCTTAAATCTGAAAAAGGCAAGTACAATTTATGTAAATACTTATTTTAATAATTTTCCTACATTTCCAAAGTTGTTTTGCGCATGCTCTGTTTGTCTAAAAAGTGATATGTAAATAAAATTGAGGATTGAAATCCTAGTCGCGTATTTGTCGGATTGTGATAGGCAATAACCTGTTGCTTACGCATTATATATTCTAAAACTCCTTCGATGTACTGTTATGATATTAAACTTTTCTGTGTTACGATCTATGTATCGCAATATCGTATTGTTATAAAACTAGGATTCATATTAACGATTCAGCATATACGTCATAATATTTACTTTGTACTTTTATATTATTGACTAGAAAGAAGGAAATATAAAATCGCATTATTAATAATGATTAATGATACTGAAAGATTCTAAATAGTTTAATTTCGCAACACTATTTTTTTGTAAAAATAGGAAATGTCAAAAGTAGGTCATCTGTGATCTGTCATGCATGCATGACAATTACGGCGAAAAAAAATATAAGTTTAAAAAATAATCGTCATAATCATAATTATTACGTAGTATTTATATGCTCTTTGGTCATAATTTTAAAATTCTGTATTGAAAATGTAATATGAATTTGTATAATGTATAAACAATTAAAAAATACGAAGAATCAAGAATATTGGAACTGTCCTTTATACAGTAACAGTATAAATCAGTAATAAGGTCATTTATTGTAAAAAAAGGTTTAGCTTTCCGGATAATTGTTTGGACTTATCCACAATAAATAACAAGGTATGTATTAAATACCTATCATATTGTGGGTCCTACCTTTCGTGGGTCGGGGTCTACACTACTTTTTTTTATTAAATACAAAAGCAACTGTCACGCGATGTAAGATGTACACAGAATAATTATTAGCACAGTTCTTGCAACTCACGAAGGCGACTGGCCTTTACTTGTTGTAAACGCGTATATGATATATATATATCGAGGGTTTACTGCGATAACCAGCTAAATGCAGTCAAGTTAGTTTTGAGATATTGCGTTTTTAAGGTTTAAACCTAATAAAAATGCTATAATTTTAGTAGTCCTTAAATACCTCAATAATCACAGGATAGGATATTAAATAAAGATATATTTTTTGTGTAATTTATGTAAATATATGTGATAAAAATATATGAAATCAAGCAATTAATAAGAAAGGTCGAACAGTTATTTGTTTTTACATGTATATTGTTAAAATGCTATTGTTGCTGGATTATTACTCTTTAATACAATTTTTTTTATTTATTACGTAGCGTTAATAAATTAATGTATTTTCAATGAAATAAACACTTCTAAATAAGGAAACTTGTAGTTTAGTGTGACAAAGAAAAAAAGTAGCTGGTTTTACCTGTAAACATTTGTTGACTTACAAGAATTAATAGTACCTATTAAAAATTAGAATGGGTTGCTTATCTATGTACTTGTTTGAATTATTTTAATTAAATTATTAGAAATTATGATATAATTGTCTACTATTAATCATCTTCACCACTTACAACTTCATAAATTGCGGGTTCAGATAATTTGTCAACGACTTGGTTGCCCGTTTTTAAGTTAAAAAACCAACCATGAAGCTCAACAGGTATAATATATATATATACAGGTAATACATACAGGTATAATAATGAGTTTATTACAATGAGTAATTAGTTTTTTTAAGTGTCTTCATGCTCATTTCCCCGAAGAGGTAGGCAAAGGCACAACCAAAGCACCCTCTAACCGAACCAACTAAGTCTCACAATATGATAGGTGGCAAGTCTATCGCTAACCGGGCACATATCCAATCCCGGACAACATTATTATTATCAGAAAATTGAAAATATACATTTTTCTAATTTTTTCTTGCCTGATTCGGGAATTGAATCCAGTACCTCAAGAAATTAAGTCCGACAAAAGACCACAGAGGCGACAGAGAGCTTAGCTGATATCCAGCTGTTCTTTTTAGAGCAGTTTGATTGGTCCGAAAATTGAAGACCAAGAGCTGCTAAATCAGCAGATAGCTTCTTCTTTTGCATAAAGTATGACTGAAAAATATTGTCTACTCCTTTTACGTATCTTACACGCTTTATCTTTAACCACTAAACCTGTTTTTCTGTTTCATCCTTCACTCTATGATTTTCAGTATCAAAACATTTCGTTGCATGTCAACGATACAATAGGAATTTCAATAATTTGATACATGTAAAACGTGATTATAGTTTGTGTAACAGATTTTAGCTGTATATATACAACAACGAAAAAATCAAAGATCTTGTGCTAAAAACGACTAAGTTATTCTAGATTTTATTTATTGAACTTTAGTAAGAACACTTTTTCATCTTTTATGAAGGCAAAATCGGTTATGAATCTTTAATTATTTTTGGATGTAACATTTATTAGAAAAAATTTTGGCAACATCATTTGTGATATTTTAGCAATAGCGAATGGACCATCTTAAGTATTCGACGTAGAACTTAGCTGGTTTTCGCAGTATACAGAGCTCAAAAATATAAGCATTTTGATGTTTTTAACTCATTTTTGGCAAAAATGTTGTTTAGCAGGTTTTCGCAGTAAACCCTCAAAAAGTGTGCGTGAGAGTGAAATCGGTATTCATTCACAATTATTATTATTACAGATTTTAAATATTATTTATTAAAGAGTGAGTTTGACTTCTGACAGATATTTGTGTTACAAATATATTATTTCAGGGTATTTATAGCATTAATTTTCATATTTGTACATTTATGTGTTTCTATGTGTTAAATTGTGTTAGTGTTTTTTTTTCATTATGTTTGTTTCATTTATGTGTTTTTATTATTGAATTAATAAAATAGGCCTTAATTCAATTTTCTAATAAAAATATTGTTGCCCGGGATTGGATATGTGCCCGGTTGGCGATAGGCTTGCCACCTATCACATTGTGGGACTTAGAGTCTTTGATTAATTGTGGGTGTCCTGGTTGTACCACTGCCTACCACCTCAGGGATATGGGTGTAAAGACACAATAAGTTATTTGAATTTTCGTAAAAAGGAGTCCAAAGTTTTTGCTTTACATGTTAATTTATAGATTACTCTTTAAAACTACAAATAATTTGGAGCTAACAAGTAACAACTAAAACTGCACTTAGTTATGATTAAAACAGGAAAACAACAAATTGTTTTAGTTACCAGAATATTGTTAGTCATGGACTTTAAATTCTAGTAAATGCTTTATTTCATGTGACCGTTGTAAAACGATGAATAGTGAATCAATATGAATATGTGACACTTAGTTATCCTATAACTTGAGAATGTATTACATACTAACAATGTTGTTAATTTTTAAAGCCTGCTTATATTTCAAGGTTCTTATGAATTTAAACTAATTTAAAAAGATTCAAAAACTGAACTTTTTTGTGCACCTTTAAATACCTTTTCTAATAAAACCTTTTTTAATAAAAGCCAAACTTTGTTTTTAAATTTATTAAATTTACACAAGAAAAGTCTCAGTCAATAGCTTGTTATGTTAAAATTAATATAAACTTAAAAAAATTCAAAACACCCCTCCAAAGAACTATCCATAAATGTCTGTCACGTCAACGTTCAACCAAAAAATCCACATTGAAATCCATTCTTCTGTATGAGTTTATTTGAGCGACATCTAGTCTAGTGTCAGAGATAACCTTTATTATATAATTACAAAATTTAAAAAGAAAACATTTTAATATTTGGTATATATCCAACTATATCAGATGTTTATTTTTATACTTAGATTGAAAAAACAATTCGAGTAGCCCGACAAGGGAATCAAACCCTTACAAGTCAATGCCAACATCGGAAAAGTAGACACTAGTGTTTAGCCGCGACTTCGTCAGCGTACAATAGAATTCATCCAAAATTTCATTGTTTTCATTTCATCCGATTATAGACCTTAGAGGTTAATTTTTTAATAAAAATTACCTTTGAACTGGGATCTATAACTTTCTATCAAATTTCATCAAAATCGGCCTGTTGGTTTTGCTGTGAAAGCTTGACAGATAGATTTTCGCGTTTATAATATCATTAGTATGGATATTTGCTTACAGAGTATTTAAATTGAATTCGTATTTGTGCAGTTGACGTTTATACGATCGCAACTTTTTTTTTTGAATGACTAACTTGTTGCTAATCTTACGATTTTTTACAACTTCACCGAACTTTGTGGGCCGAGCAGAGTGCTCAGTTCGAATCGCAATCGCAACTTCGTCTACATAGTACGTATACTTTGGACAGCAGTATTGGTTATCTTCAACATTATTATCATGCAAACTTTCATTCACCGTTATAGTCTTCTGAGGATTGTTTTTTTTTAAATTAGGCTATGCTTGAATTTAATTGCTTTTATGTTTAATTGAGGTATTTTTCCTAAGTTATTTTACTTATTTGAATATCACATATTATATCATCAAATTCGGCCCAGCGATTCATCCTTGAGCTGGTCATATTGAGCTGATCACAGATGAAATAATACCACGTTGTGACGTTAGATATATATTTTTTCTACTAGTTTTAAGAGGTCCGTCACCTAAGTTTTAGTATAACACTTCTGAGTGAAAGCCAAGAGGCACTTTAACACACAATAACCCATAAGAACTATCCCCAGTTGACCAAGACACCTTGGACTTAACCTATAAATAAATAAATATCCGTGGACATTGGACAAGTTACAAAAAATCTAACCCGAAAGTAAGTAAATTATATGCTTGTGTTGTTAGTCAACGATACTGAAACAATAGGTACTTAAATAGAATAAATGTAATATATGTATATCCATACCCGGATATTCAGATATTTAAATATTCATCACACGCCATTATCACACGCCTGTGCCGTCAGGAATCGAACCCGAGCCTCGCGGTTGGTTGCGCACCTAAGGCAACACGGCTAGCTCTACTCGAGTTAGGCGTGTTCTCTAACCACTCGACCAACAAAGCCCTTAAACTAAAAATAAAATATTTTAGTCTTGTTATTTGTTTGTCTATGCTATTTGTTTACTTATTTAACAATTATGCAAATTAATCTACTGGCCAAAAATGAAAGCAATGCTTTTTTCGTTTGTTTTTAACTTATTTGATACCATCGGTTAAAAAAAAGTCTCTTAATTAAATTCATAAAATTAGGTCACGTGTTACCCTTGCGTAAAAGACTTTCAGCCAGCCAACTTTTATCTTAGTCGGATTAGCCGTTATCTTTGTCAATATTTCGTACAAAACAATTGAATACTAGCAATCGAAATTATACGGGATGTATATGTTAAAAACATGTTAAATTACGAAATAGTTTTCCAACACATTTTACCTCCTTGTGTTCAAATATTTTAATATTTATAAAGAATATTATTTAGTTACAGTAGTACTATTTAAATTATGCGCTTCGGCTACATTCGTCAAGCTTCGGAAATCTGAATTTATTTTAAAGAAATCCGTATAGAGTTGTTGTTATACAGTAAAAAGTGTAAAACCGAAGCGCATTAATTAAATAGTACTACTTATATTTAACAATTTTAATTTTGTTACTATATTAATTATTAATCAAAAAAATTTTTATAATGTAAATAAATCCTATCTACCCTAAACTGTCGCCATTTCCAACCCTAGCCAGTCATGAGAAGAAACGGCAAAAGAAACTCTTTGGCAAGCCTTGTATTGCATTAATCATTACATAGTATGAAACAAAGTCGCTTCCTTTGTCCTTATGTCCCTTTGTACGCTTAAATCTTTAAAACTACACAACGGATTTTGATGCGGTTTTTTAATAAATTTAGTTATTGAAGAGAAAGGTTTATATGTATATTTTATAACTGTGCGAAGCCGGGACGGGCCACTAGTTGAAGAGTAATTCATTAACAAATCCTAAATATCTAGTATGGACGTAACGACTCTACCTCTCAGTGGAGCTGTAAGATTATTCTACTAGTGTAGTCACCCAATTTAGATGATATGCAACAACTCGGTCAAATTAAATGCTTTAGATTGTCCGTACCTATTGTCATAAGAACTCGTCCCTTTCGTTCCGGTTTGAAAGCGACTTCGACAAATTGTATCCTCATCGTCCATCTCCGTGTTTGTTTGTTTTGTTTCGTTACAAAATGAAAAAAATATCTATATCAATTTGCAGCACGAAGGGAGCATGACGAGCTTCAAAGGCGATTCAACATTGTCACGGAAGAAAGGAATCACCTGGAGGCAGAGCTACATGACAGAGAACGGGAGCTTAACAAGCTGCGGGCCGTCTCCGAGAAGCTGTTCCATGAATACCAGCAGCTTAAGAACCAACATGACATCGACACTGGAGTTATGCAGAAGTAAGTTTTTCATAATGAAAACAGAAAATAGTTTATTAACTTTATTTCATGTACACCATATGATTGTTTTCCTGTAAAGCGCTTAAGATTCAAAAAAATACCACCGGATCGGAACATAGACTTTCAATAAGAAGAACCGGCAAAAGAAACTCAGCGGACTTAAACACAAAACATTATATTTGTAAGAGATTATTATCAGGAGTAATAATCCCAGGCATTTATAAGCTATAATATTCTGCATTTTTTTAAATTAATAGTATTATCGCTGAGTTGTCAGGCTTTCTACTTTCCATGAGATACACCGAAGAGTATGTGCTTAGGAACTTCATAGTCTACAAGCTTTATTTCTCTTAATGGAGGGCAAAAATGTTTACTTTCTTGTGTTATTTGAAGGGCCCAGGGCTTTTTAATAATTTTTATTAGGTCTTTCCCTGAAAAAGTATGTTTTCATCAATACAACTAATCGTCTTTAAGGAAAGAACGAAGAAATAACTTCTGGCCTTCCAATATTCGATCTCTGCTTCACGTAGTACTCAGGATCACTACACTGTTGTCGTTTTCTTCTTGTAGACCATTACTCTTATTGGTCAAATAATCTTTATTCGGTGAGGAGACACTTTATCTTTTAATTCTTGGTACCATACGACATCCACTTTTCCCTTTATGTGATTTATAGTTTTTCGTAGTGCAGTTTCGCAGTTCGTTCGCCCTCTAGTGACCTCTCTTTCTATGTTTTCTTTATTGATTATTGGATAATAAGTGGCCGTTAAAAAATATTACCTATTAGGGGGCGTCCATTAATCACGTGAGGCTGGAAAGGGGGGGAGGGGGTAAGCCAAAAATCACGAAGTATCACAAGGGGGAGAGGGGTTGTAGCGTGGCATCACGTGTATCTATTTTATCATTGAAGGCGTAATCAAGTCGCGATTTCTAAACTGCAATTATCCACTTCTTAAGTGTTGAAGAAAGCCTGACTGATCTATATTTTTTTGGTTTTTTATTTTTCTTTGTTATCGCCTCTGTGGTCTAGTGGTCAGGTTTTTGACCTGACATGACATGACATGGGTTTGATTCCCGGGTCAGACACCAAAACCAAAATTGTTTTAATTTTTTTTTTAATAACAAAAAACGTTATTCACCTGTCTTTTGTTTGCCAACTACCTCCTTGTAGATATAGCGTGTTTGGTTAGTTTTGTCCGACATCTTCAGGAATACGGGCGCGAACATACTGACTCAAACCCATTGATTTTCATTTATTGTTTTTTGTTAGCCAATCAAAATCAACCTGAATTATTTAAGAGCAGTGAAACTGCAAAAACCGACATAAGTTAGGTATTTCATTTACACCTCACGATTTGAAACAAAGGTCGAGTTTATATATTCAACTCATATTTTTTTTTGTGAGTTAAATCGATTTCTCCATTATTGCTGAAACTATTTTACAATTACTTTTTTTATTTAAAAGAGCAAGCTTCCGAGACAGTCCCATTACCAGTCCAGCTACCAAATCAGACATCAAAACTAGAAAAATAACTTAAGATTTAAAAAAAAATATATATAAGTAATAATTTATTTCACTAGATACTCCATACTCTCTGCCTACCATTCACTTGCACTTGACGTAAAGATACATATGAATGTATATTATGTAAAATGACCTGTCCGTTCAAATGTTTTTCGTCATTCTGGATTTCAAGTACTACAAAATATTTACAACTTGGAAAAAAATTGGGATCATCTGTAATCGCGTGCTTCAAACCAAGTAGCCCAATCTAAATTTAGAATTTTCTCCTCTTAAACGTAAACTCCTTAAGCGAGCGGTATAAAAGTATTGTATAACATTAATCGAAACATAAAGTACCTATCAGCTAAATTTCCTTACGATCGGTTATGTAGATTCGGCGCGAATCTCGGCCATGGTACAGACCAACAGACATATACCTAGTTAAAAGTTGTACTAATGCTAATAAGCTGTCACTTTTTAGTCAGCAGCTATTTGTTGTAAATATCTTTAATGTAGCGAATTCATTCGTCTACACTTTTATTATAAGTACCTATTAATTAAGTTTAACACAAAACCACTATAGGGATGTAGACAATATTTTGGCGGCAAAGTCATGACCTACCTTTCAAAAAAAGAACCATCAAACCGGTTTTGTGGAGTCTGCTGTACCTAGGAAGTGCGATGTTTAAATAAAAAAAAGTAGCGGTTTAGAAATGGAAAACGGTTAACACACCGACAAAAATTATAGTCGGTAAGTTGGTTAAAAAAATACACGTGAATTTGGGTGGGGGATGGGGGGGG
>NJDC01006737.1:11855-59150 GCA_002245475.1 Calephelis virginiensis | reverse complement strand
GATTTTGATGCGGTTTTTTTTAATAGATAAAGTGATTGAGAAGGAAGGTTTATGTGTATTTTAGAAAAGGAGAAAAATCAGGAAAATTCTGGGGAAAATGGGAAGAACAATCGACTGCCTCGTTGGTCGAGTGGCTAGCTTACACGCCTAACTACAATGACCAACCGCGAGGCTCGGGTTCGATTCCCGATAGAGGCAGGCATTTGTGTGATGAACATTTACTTGTCCGCATTTCGGGTCCGGATGTTTATTAAATTTATTCTGGTATGATGGTATTTATTCTGGTCTGGTATTTGAGTATTTCTATGTACTAGTATCGTTGACAAACACTCATTACACAAGCATATAATTTACTTACTTTGGGGTTAGATTAAATTTGTGTAACTCGTTCAGGAATATTTATTTATTTATTCCTGAAATAGCGTTTAAAAAAATCTTTTAATGATGTAAAGCGATGTGAAGTTTGCTGGGTCGGCTAGTCTTATAATATAAAAATGAATCGCTAAATGTGTTGGTAAGCGCATAACTTCCGAACGACTGGACCGATTTGGCTAATTATTTTTTTATTGTGTTAGTTATTAACTGGAGAAGGTTCTTATGAAGAGAAAAATCAGAAAAGTTGCAGTGGAAATGGGAAAAATTAATACTTCATTATTTCCCATACTGAACGGGTGAAACGAAGTTCGCCGGGACAGCTAGTTAATGTATAAAAATGATCCCCATTTCGCATGGTCATCGCATCACGTCTGAACGGATGGTCCAGTTTTACTAATTGTTTCTTTTTTGTATTGGTTATTGTCGAGAGATGTAGATCATATGTAGATAAAAACCGGCAATATTGCTCGGAAAGTGGGAAAAACCACTCTTTTGTTCATACTAACAGTTAGTAGCTGTTAATATGAAGCTGTACTAATTTCGCCGGATCGGCTAGTTAGTAATAAATACACCATTTAATTTTATTGGGAAATAGTGTAAGTTACACCGTACAGAATCAGCTTGTTGCTAATCAAAGCCCGATTTAAAGCGGTCCAGTTGTTTCATAGATTACTCGCAACAGACTGACGAAATTTTTAATAGCAAATTTTAGAGTGCTCCATATTATAAAATCATGCATTAAGCTAAAATTTTATATAATAATATACACGCACTTACTTACTAGATTTTTAGGCATAATTACTTGCGGAGTAAATTTGTGACTTTGACTATAAATAACATGAAAACATATAATCCAGGTGGTGCTATCGACGCAATAGTAGACCAGATCAAAGGCGGCAAGTTTCAGCTGAAGTCCACGGAACAGAACTTCATGGAGAAGAAGCCGAAGGACGACCAGCCCGAGGCCGTGAAGGAGATGCTCCAGATCCTGGGCACGCTCAGGAAGCGCAGGAACCACAACCGGACCAATTTCATCGTGCAGGAGAAGGAGGCTTGAGGGTAAGCAGTGCCACACAGCACACTCACACACATGTACCATACAAACATGTGTGTGTATACCAACTCGCTTAAGTAAACATGTCAATTTTCCTACAATGATCAATATTTTTTTATAAACAACAGACAGATGTGATTGTAAACATATTCAAGGCCTATAAGCGCCATTGTTAGTAATGGTGCGTTGCTAACCTGACGGAACGCAACAATTGCGAGCAATAACTAAGGCTAATAAGATAACGTATTTAGTAATAAAGAATCCATTCAAGTAAAATGTAATGTTTGATAGCTCGTTTAGTTAATAATAATATTTAGGGCCCATATTTCAATAACCAAATAAAACGTCTAAGGATCAGGTAAGTAACTGACTGCTTCTTTTGCAAGAGCGAGACTTGCTTATATATTTTACAGACTATAGACAGTTATAGAACTTTGAAGTAGTGACAGTAAGCTATTTAAATTAAATAAAATAATAGCAAAATATGTATTGAATTAAATGCGAGTCGATTGTCAAATCTGCGTACAGATCTAGGTAATAAACATATGTCTCTTTACATGCCGAAAAAAAATTGTTCGTTGTCTGAAGATTTTATTTGACATTGGATGTAATTCTGTTTCGCACTCGCTATACTAATTTTTAGTTATCGCTATCTTCTTTCAACGAAAGTAATAGGAGAGACAACAATTTGACATGCCTGAAATATTCTATCTCTTTTGTTTTTGTTTCATTTGAAAAAGATACCATAAATCTATAATAAGTTTTGTTCGCGAACAGCAGAATCACCACCATTGCTGTAATTGGAAGCGCAATACATTACGTATTTTCGCTTTTTTTTTAAATTTTATTTTCCAATTTTGATCGCCACTGTCACTACTTCACAGATATTTAAAAAGCATGTGTAAGAAACATGCAATTACATAAACTGGCCGTTCAACGATTTATCGGGTTATAAGATTGACCATTATTCATTATTAATTTGTTTCACAGATATCAAGAGGGACTGATAGTGAAAAGGTTAAGAAAAATATATTTAAATATATACATAGCCCTATACATATTGTATATTAATTGTGATATATTCATGTTTTGTAGAGTTACTATAATATAAGTATTATTTGATGATATTTTTGAAATTATACATTTTTATAGTTATAAGAAAATTTTTAACTTGATGTATTACGTTATAATAATGTCTAATATTATAGATATTCGTTTTACATAGTAAAAAAGGATTGTGTAGTTTTATGAAACCACGGTAAAAGTGAAACTTGATCTATAATTATAAACTATAGATGTCGCCATATTGGCCTCGGCTCTGACGTCACCGTCACGCGACATGCGACACGCAGACCAAAAAAATTAAGTCGTAACAAAAGTTTCACATCATCTATGAATCTGTTAGGTTACCAAATCCTATTTTGAGGTTAATAATTCAAAATAAATCGTTGACTATTCCTAAATCGGACAACGCAACCGTTTTTTATACAATATGAAGTAAGAAAGTTGTTTTAATAATTAATAATAATGTTTGCAAGTACTATTGCTAAGAAATTTAAACCAAGCATTTACTATGATAGAATAATCCACATTTTCTAGATTTTCGGAGCATTCCATATAGGCGTATTTTAAATTCTTTTCATAAATGAGATCTCACTAATCGCCTATCTCAGACAATATTATTAAAATAAAATTAGAATTAAAAATTTCGTGCCAGAATATGCATTATAAAACAATAATTGGTTGTGTAAATAACTTTAATGTGATGAAAAAAAAATATTTTATTTGTTCTTAGTTTATACAATGAGTGTATAAAAATACATCAGCCCTTTAAATGGGTGATAGGACGGATTGTGTATGCAAATACAAAAAGAGTTTTCAAAAAATCTTATACATTTTTAAGTTATAACTTATAAGTATTTAAAGAACTGTATTTTCTGTAACTTTGAGTTTGTTGAGCTTCAAATAATACCCGAAAAAGTTTTAAAAATGCATTGTTTTCGTTTTTTTATTATCGTTTGAATTTAAAGGTAGGTTGTTTTGAGTCGTTCAAGTTCAATTTCAATTTCGTTCAATATTTTAAATGTGACATTATTTATTTCGTTATTTATTAATCCGGTAATGCAAAAAACATGAAAAACACTCTTAACGTTGCCAATTTTATTAACCTTAATATTTTTTACAAGTAGTAAAGTACAAAACTCAAGACAATGCGCGCTAATTTTTCGCTTACGCAAAGTATATTTTTTTTTAATGGCAAACCGTCTGTATTTTTTAAAACCTTGGATACTCATCGCATTTTAACAGGGTATTCTATTTTTAAACTACAGCTTACTTAATTATCTGCTCTATTTTTATGTACAAAAGGAAGAAATAACACTGCTGCTTCTTGCTTGAGACTGCTGGATCTAAAACTTGACTGATGTGGTATGATATTAAACAAGATAAGGACATGAGAAATTAAGTGTTCATACCTCATAACATTGTGAACTATCTATATCAAACTGCGACTTTAGTACCTATACTATGATTACTGCACGTAAGCTCGTTTTTGGCACTTATTATTGAAATGATATATAAGGCGGTGTGAAACAAAGCGAGTATTTTTTTGTATTATGCCATACTGTTTTTTTTTTATGTCAAATTCATTATAATGTCATTTATTCATTGAACAATCAAATTTCAAGTCCTAAAAATTATTAAGACTCTTTTAGAAAAAAAAAATAAAACATGAATATTTTTAAAACAATATCATGGAAACAAAATTGCTAACATAAAATGTTAAAGATCCTTTCGAAAACTTTAACATGTTATACTTTTTTTTTAGTTTGTGTGTTCATTCGTTTTTACGAAATGACATTAAAAAATTGTATGTTTTAAGTAATAAAATTATAATGATATAAAAGTCAAGTAATTTTAATTTTTCCTCATTATGAGTATGTTTCAAAAGTTTACAGTTTATACTGTTGTTTTTGCTTTTTTAATGAAATTACTTAATTTCAAACAAAATGGAATAGTACAATACTGGGCGGTTACCATATTCTCTTAACATTATTATTTCAGTAATATTAATTTTTATCGGAGAAAGACAGTCTTATGATGTATGCCATTAATTTGCAAATATAAATAGATATTTAGCAAGATGGAAATAACAGTGCTATAAGCGTTCATGGTTGGGTTACGAATTTTGTTTATTAGAAAAGGAGATGTAATAAACAATATACACTATTCTTACAAAACTACATGTCATTTTTTATGAAAGCTAATTATCTATTACCTGTTATAGACTTTTCATAACAAAATTATTTTTAAAATCGTAGTGCCTTTTATGTGACTTAAATAACTATTATTAGTAAAATGTTTTATAGCCAAAAGTATTATACAAGATGTTTTTAAATATTGGTAAATAATTAGTTCTATTATAAAACTTACAAATTATATGAAAGTAATCACAAGTCCAATGCAAGCTTTCAATTTGTTACTAGAGCAATAAAAGTGTAAAATGATATAATAATGAGACCTTTTGTAAATAAAGCAAGCAACTTGTAATTAGGAAATGCAATCTTGATGCAAGATTCCACCAAGATCTGAAGTGATTTTCCAGGATTCAATCTTGAAAGCCATCAATCTTGAATTTCGAAATTCTGTTCACGATCTTGACAAGACAGTCCTAGATTGTAACAAGATTTCGGTAGCGGGGGAGGTAACATCACGGATCGAGTCCTAGCCGCGCGTATTCGCGCGAGCGTCGTCGTGCTGTCAGTAGGTGTATCGAAAACCTACATATAAGTTTGCAATTTGCTACTTCATGTAAGTAAGGAACCCGTCGTGCGCGAGTCTGACTCGCACTTGGCCGGTTTTTTTAAAATAAACTGCACATACACATATTGTGTTCATCCAATGTTGATTAATTTGAAAAATATATTTAATTATATTACATAATATTAAAATACGGGTTACTATCAATTTACAGTATTTGATACAAATTTTTCAATTATTCTGCTCAATCTCGAAAATCCCGAAAATCTTGATTCGCGACCAAGATCTCGACCAGATCTCAACAAGATCTCGAACTGACCAATCTTAATTCAGAAAAAAAAACGCCAAGATCTTGAATAGTCAATCTTGGTTCAAGATTGCATTCCCTACTTGTAATAAGTCATTAAAGAAGAAAAGTAGTAGAAGTTAAATTACAAAACATATCAAACGTGTTCATATATTATAAATAATAAAGACATAAATGTTACGAGCTGTTGTCCGCGGCTTTGCGTTTTATATTTTTTTTTGGCATACAGGATTCACTATATCGAGATGAAAGTAGCCTGAATCCGTCTCTGGTATCATGAAAGACCAATATATAAGACCAAAACACACATTTTTCACATTTATGTTATTATTGTTAGTATGGATTCATACAGCACGGTTGTATGAATCCATATAACCTATAAAACGACGAATATATAACAGATTTTGTTTAGTATATGGTTGGACAAACGAAAATGGTGAAAAGGTGGCACCATTTGGAAACACTTCCGCGAAAATTGGATTTTATAAAGGTTGTTATAATTTTTTATTGACTTTTTAATTCTCCCAAAATTTCAACTCTTAGTGCAGTAACTTTTTTGTTTATAGACACAGAAGCTTCAAATAAATTTATTTGAAATTGAAATATAAATCAATCTTTTGAGAGAATTTGTAAAAAATAAAATAAAAATTCAATAAAAGGACAGCTTTTATAAAGTCAAATTTTTCCTGAAATGTTTTTAAATTATGCCACCTTGTAACACCCTGTATTTAATTTAAAGCGTATTGTAATAAAAATGCTTAAAAAAGCCAAAAAGATGAATGTAAATTTTTCAGTTTATTTAGTGATATTAGTGGGTTTAATAAAAAGCTGGTTTTATAATAAAAAAAACCTGTCGATATTGACTTCAGCTGCCATGACACAGCCAGTATATTTTATAAAGACAATACTATTATATAATATAGAAGAAAAGAGGTTTCGTAATTGATATTTCGTCGCAAAAATATATTATTATATTTTTGCGACGTGGATTTTACTAATTTAATACTGACTGTATTAAATATTTATTTATGCAAATTTTTTAGTGTCATAAATAGTTAATAAAAAAAACAGACTATTTTGTATTATGATTATGATTGATAGTCGAGATTAATAATAAGGTACAGTTCGTTTTCGGTAAGATAATAGCGATGTCCTTGAAATAGCGACGCCTGAATTTAGATTTTTCTGAGATTTGATTTGTCAGAGGCGTGGCCATGTTGATGACGTCCCTATATTCTTAATCTGAATATAAACTACCGGTTTTATTATTGCGATGCTGTCATATTCATATATTTAATGTTGTGTAATGTATATCATTAGTGTCATATTTTTATAAAAATAGAAGTTATTGGTGTCTATTCTGCTTTGCTACTTTGTCACTCGTTTTAAATTACCCCCTTGTCATATCAAACATGGCGACTAACCAAGTTACCCTCAACATTTATACAGCTGATTTTAACAACATTTCGGATTTCCAAAAGCCGTCCAATTAGAAGAAGAAAGCAATGTTTAATAAAGTTAGGTGACACAAAGCAGAATAGTCATCAAATTAAATAATAAATTAATTTTAACATTCCCGTATTTGGGATGAATTTCACTAGATTTTAAGGGAAATAACATCGATGTAGTTGGATCTCTGGTTTAAATTTCGTCTACATCGAGTTTCAAAATATATTCCTTGCCTTAAAACCAACAGCAGAAACATCGGACTTAACGTTGTAGTAATTACTAGTCTCTGGTTGTAAATATCAATTCGTCTTTTTAATTTTTTATAGCTATTCTCTGTTCTCTGAAATTTGATAAAACGTCATAATTTCTCTTTAGATTTTACAAATTGAAGAGATCTCACTAAAAATTAGAGAATATATTTCCCCGTGTTGGTGCTGGTATCCATGGAAGAATATAATTCAAGCTGGATTTTTCATCATTTTGTAAAAGTCGCGCATCTGTTTCTATCACTTAAACTCTGACCATGACTATCTAAAAGAGATTTGCAACAAGTTGACCGATTTGGTGACACAGCCTTACCTATTCCGGCGGTTACAACGTCAACGTTTTCGCTGTTACGGTTTGGTGGAAAGATAGCTCACAAACTGATAAACAATGGGTCGTATTAAGACCACGTAACACCAGTCATTGTGCTAGAGACATAAACTGAGACTCTCCTCTTACGAGTGACTTGATAGCAAAGCTTTCTTTAAAGTAACCCAGATCTAACACAAAAGTATTGAACTAACGTTATATCCGGTGTTGTCTGTATCACACGTTACCGTTGGTGCCATTGATATTACTCTAAGCATTTGTATATACAAGTTTATTGATATTATATAATTTGATTGCATTTTGTTATTTCATTTTATCACACAATGCATGAGAGCTAAGGGGTTGCCCAATGGAGAGGATGCTCGTATAAGGGAAATTGTTCCAAAGTTTTACTGTTCCTGCTGAATCCACACTTAATATTATAAACGCGAAAGTCTGTGTTTTCACAGCTTTCCTTGAACCGATTTCATTGAAATAGCTAAAGATCCGAGATCATAATAATATCAATCTTATAATTTTTATTTTTTTAAGTGAGACGGTTTGTGTTTCGCTCCACACCATAGTGGAAGCAATTACTAAAAGCGGTGTTTCCGAAACACTGTTGCCGGGTAAAACTTTAGATACATTAGGGACTTTCAAGAAAACAGCTTACTCCTGCCATAAAAGCTGACTATCCAACTGTGAAGCCCTGGTGTTGCTACTGTTCGTGGACGCCTGTGCTTGCTCTGTCTTCTCTTTTGTAAAAAAAGTATATATTCATTTACCTATATGAAAATCATGAACTCTGAATTATAATATTTAAATTATGCGCTTCGGCTATATTTGTCTAGCTTCGGAAATCCGAATGTTTTTTTCTAAAACATATCTATATAGAGTTGTTGTTACATAATTAATCATTCGCTTGAATTTAGATTAGGTTAGCCAATTTAAAAATAAAAGTATAAAGTGTAAAGCCGAAGCGCATAATTTAAATAGTAGTGCTGTATATACATATATTGTCTTTGACCCTATCTACACCTATTCGTATAATATCTGACAGGGGCAAAGTCAAGCTAATCCAGATTCATTAGAAAATCTGTCCTGTATATTCTCGGTGTCGGTATATTATTATACTCTTTGGAAAATCTAAAATATTTTCTATGTGAGTTAGAAGCAGACACAGGAATTTTCAACTTTTATAAAATGAGACGTCTGTGACAATCATGGATCTTAATCTCGGAACATCTATAATAATAAATATAATATGTAGGTCCATAATAATTTATTGTGACATAGGAATAAACAACATAAAAAAACTACCAAACACAATGATGATTTTTTTCCACATGCTCCTCTGACACTTTGAAACAACAAAAGCTGCAAGTCTTCGTAGTCTCTGAAAATCGGAGCAAATTATTGAGGTTTCTGCCATCTATGGTTCTTTCGTGACAAGAAAATGTTATCAACTAAGCAACGTCAGCGCGAGCGGTCAGCAGAACCTATTTTCAAGTAATTAGTCGTGTTTGCTTACGAGCGGTATTTTTTGTACGAATAGTAAAAATATAACTATGGTCGTTCGTTGCAAACCCAAACCCAAAGCAATTTGTGTAACTAAGAACAACGCTTCATTACTTTTCATTAGATAAACAACGAATGATTATACTAACGGATTACGGTTCGTTGATTATAGGAACTGACCGTTAATTGATTGCAGACATCTCTACTATCTTAACGCAGACAATAATAACTGGATTATTTTAACAACACGATGTTGCCTGCAGCATCACCAATATAATAGTGATCTTCGTTTTCCATCCTATTTTCAATATTGGATGACAAAAAGCTCAATGAAAAGTAGCCCAAATTATCTTAGTAGCCTACCATAGAGGCCCAGTTAGTCAGGTCAGTTTATTTAAGTTCAGTTTAGTTTGTTAAGTTCAGTTTAGTTCAGCCGTGCCCGAGATAACACAAACAGATAGACAATATAAATATTTTGTTTATTCAAATTACGAAATTAAAAATGCCGCATGATTTAATGATTTAACAGCTTTTTAATGCATTTGATATTCTGTTATAGACTAGTTTCTCGCGACATCTTGCAGCAAAAACGGCCAACTTGAATAGAGTACTGCACTGTACTGTAGAGTAGTCTTTGCACATATGTTTAAATATGCTTGTTAATATAAGTATTGAATATTGGATGCTATGTTAATTAATAGAAGAAGGCGTTACTTTGCGGAAATCCATACTTAAATCTAAATAAAATTATTTAATTTGCAATTTTGATGGATGCTATGTTATCCACGTTATGGATGGATGCTGTTATCCACGGCCACAGATTACTTAAATGTAGCAAAGCTCAATTTGATTTTTTTACATTAACTGTTTGAAGTTATGGCACCAGGAATAGTTACATGTGTTAGGTTGCTTGTACCTAACCGAGGCCCTATTTAAATTAACAGAGCCTACCCTCAAAGTCAGAACACGACGAACATTTACTGGGACACGATGGCGGGAGTTTGCTTTGGTGATTTTTATTGACAAAGTATAAAAGCAAATACTTATTAGGATGTCAGGAAAACAAAACAAGCAGACAGTTTCTCTAATTTTAAATTAAACGAGATTTAAACAGTACTAGTGGTCGCCCATTGGTCGAAATTTGACCATAATAAATTTTAATATCTTGTTGATAAGAACCCCATCTTCATTTCTCAAGACCTACTTTATTTCCAAACGTTTTAGTGCGCTATCTGTGATCTTTTATCGTTATCATCAATATATTTGTTTGTGTGTGTCAAATGCATGGTAGTGTGGGTAATGTTTTATTTATTGATTTAATGTACTTTATAAGCATTATTATTGAAAAATATTAGCGGTCTGCACTTCTCCTACACATAAACCATAAGTGTGCCAAATTTTATGCTCCTTCACGCAATTTTCGTGAAAAGGGGTCCAAAGTTTTGGCATCACGTATTAATGCGTTGCAACCAGAGTCACATTATTCAGTTTTTTAATAGCGCATCGAACAAGCACACGGCTATCCTGACATTAAGGAGGATATCTCACTACCGCGTGAACGGAGCGGCGTGTGGTGCAGTGTGATATCCGCCTAAGAGACAATCGTGATACCATAGATGTTGTATATGTCTCTCCTGAGGCCGGAATTCTAGGCCTCATGCGTATGCGTGCCTTAACCTCCGGACCGAAACATGACATTGTCATTATAACGGTAGGAATAAGTATGGCGGTGGATCCCTATCCGGCCAAGTTGCTACACAGCACTCACCCACCAGAGGATATATTATATGAATATATTAGGTAGGCAAAAAAAAAAACAAAAAAAATATAAATTTTTATTACTTATTTCAATTGGACGGATAGACGTTGTACTTGTGATTGGTTACATTATTTAAAAAATAACAAAATTCAATAAAAAAAATACAAAATTCAAAACAAAATATTTTTTTCACTTTCTGTTTATAAACACAATATTAAATTATCTTCATATATTCAATGTACATAAAAAAAGGATGAAACAACAACGTTATATAAATGTATGTTATGTATTTGTCAAATAAAGTTTTTTTATATTAGATATTTTTATTATCAAGTGACCCGTCATTCTGTATTAAAATTGAAATATTAAAAACTGTAAATTGCGTATCATATTAACGTTCTTATTTATTTGTGACTATTTACAAAAGAAAAGAAAAACTCGAAAAAGAATAAAACATAAAACATCTTAAATTAGTTTTATAAAAAATTAAGATAAATTATGAAAAGTTAAAAAATAAAACATAATGTATTAATGTTGTTTCAGTATTTACATGGCACCTATAAATCTTTGCTATACGAACTGCTGTTTATTATTATTAGTATCTGGTGATAGACAATAGTTATTCCTAAATCTGCATTTTTAAGAATTAAAGTATTTTACTATTTACACCAGGGCAGTTATTTTTGAATTATCATTGAGTAGTTTCTTAGTCATTGGTGATATTTTTTATATAATTAAAAGGCACTCTTTAAAAGTGACAGAGTTAGAGCTTCCTAAATACCTAATAAAAATTGTGTTTTGAAGTGAACATTTATCACCAGCGGTAAATACAGAAATTACTTTGTGATACGTTAACATAACACCTCAAAAAATTACATTCTCAGTTTTTAGGCCATAGGACGGTGCAGAATGAGATTTTACTGTAGAAAATTCTACTACTACTATAATACTACACATATAATGTTAAGTGTGATAATTTTCAAGAGAATAGAGAATTTTTTTCTATGTTGTACAACAGTGAAAATGTTTAATATACAATCTTTTTTTGTTTCTACATCTATTTCTAATACATACCTAATATATTATGCGTCTACCTATCTAACTACATTTTCAAAAGTAACATTTTATAGAACACAAATAAATTAGTGAGTTTAAGATTAGACGAAGCCTAGTTTTTTTATTTGTCATTGTCTATTGCCTTAAAGAGAATAAAAATAAAAATCCAGTGGAGCTTTTTAGCATATTTTTAGTGATCGTCACTAAAAAAAAGAAAATGAATAGCCTCGCAGATCTGCTTCAGATACAGCAAGAGGCAGAAATGATTCATTAAGTGTTGTCAAATATTAGCAAATTATATTGCTAAAAGCAAATTGAACCTAAAACGAGAGTTATTAAAATTTGTGACGGTTTGTCTGTCTGTTTGTTCGTTTTTCATGCAAAATCAACTTAACGAATTTTTACTGTGTATTTCAATGCTGAGTAATAGTAGCTTTTGGTCCGTGTCTACATTTAAGATACCTTCTACTTGTGAAAACCTTTCGTTCCTATCACTAACCACAAAAAAGCCACTTTAATGTATGTACTAAGTCGCGGACAACAGCTAGTTATAGCTATTAATAATTTTTTTAATATGATATTTACCAAAGGAATGTAATGCATTAAATTCGCTTTTGTCCTTGCTGATTTACGTATTGTTTTTTAAATTTTACTATTAGCAGATTAACCTTCGAATAACATTGATTTCCCCACATAAAGGAAAATTAAAGTGTAGAAGAAGCTTTTTATCCAACTACACAGGTTACCATGACTTAGGTAAAGCAAATTATTGAAAACGGCTTAAAGATATATTGTGTATTGCGAGTATGGATTGCATGAATCTAGGACGTTCTTCATTTGACCATTGATTTTCAAATCTAAGGAAAAAATAAAAAAAACTTTTACAATTTAAAAAAAAACACACCATATCAGCAGCCAGTGCAGTAATAACTAAGTAAAAATTATGTATAGTCTTCTCTTGTCCAGAAATGACGACATTTCATCAATGTACTACCTACTTAGTTAAAAATACCTGCATCAATAAACAATCATTGGTTTGACAAAATTGCATCACTTATTTGTCAAAAGCTATAGATATTATAATATTATGTAAGCTATTTTTTAAAGGAAACATACAAAATGAAGTTCTTAAAACTTAACAAAAAAATATACTAAAACATTATCCGAAAAAAGTTTGCACAATTACACAATACAAAATCATAACTAATAAAAATAAACATGTAAGAATAAGTAATAAATAAATAAAGCTATTTTTAAGACCATCACCAGTCGTTTCTAAACTAAAGTTTTTTGTGAAATTCATTAATTCGCAAATACATACTCTGTATAAATATAATTTGTATTTGTTTTGTTTTTATCGCAGGCTAGAGAGTTATTAAATTTAAAAATACTACTTTTACATAAATAATATACTACGTCCTTCTGTTGCAAATGTAAGTAGCGGAAATACCAGAATTAGACTCGAATATGTATTATAAATAAGATCAATAACTAAATACTGTGGTTTTCTACAAGGAAGCGTGTTAGGTGAACTACGTTCCTTTATTCATAATAATGGATTTTTCATAACTCTTTAAGAAAAATCCTTTCATTCACATTTAGTCTAACATAATTACTTCTACACTTAGTATAGATCTTGCCTAAAAATTTGTTAAGGTCCATTAAAATATCTACTAGTCTGGTGCTTGTTACTCGTATAACATGATTTCAATTTTAATGTTTATTTTAAAATATCAACTTTCGTTATAGCGCTGCCAACACACTGCTAACTAAGCCCCCAAGTAACAAATCCATACCTAGAGAGACATAAATAACTACTGAAGAAGGTAATTGTTGAAAACAGAATTAAAATATTTCACTTTATGGACTTTAACCATACTTTGTTGTTAGTTACGTTTTTCAAGTCCAATCTAGAGTATGTACTTTCTTAAAAAAATGTGAAATGTTAGATCTGTTACAAGGAAGCGTGTTTGGTGCACTTCTCTTCATTATTTACATTGATGATTTCTAAAACTGTACAGTGTCATACTTTACAATAATACATGATGCTTACGATGAATATTCTCGAAGTTTTTCTACAACAGTCTTCCTATTGTTTGCCATCCAGTTGATATTAACTTGCGCATTCTCAATACCCTGAGACACTGAGAGCTGAGCGTTTTCCAAATATTTCGCATTCTTCTCTTTCCATTGAAGGAACTGGAAAAGTTAAACAGTTTATATATTTACTCACATAGTGATCTGAATGGCAAGTAGACGTCAGTCACATGAGTCTACAACTTATGTAATTGGTGACAAGCATTCAATTCTGTATAATAAAGTGGTAGTTTACAAATTTAAGAATGTACCTCATCCAACTCCTTCTGTGTAGTGAACTGGTTCAGCAATGTCTTGATAATTGTTCCGATAGCCCTTTCTTGTCCTTTGAATCTGCGCACAAGCAATTTTTTTAAAAAAATACTTATTGTAACTATATTTTTAAATCTCGTTACTTATATATTTTTTCACATCTTAATCGTAACCGAATGCAGTTTTAGAATTTTGCTATGTATTGCGATCGTAAGAAATTACAAGGAAATAATTGGCGTACTTTTGAGTTAGATAAATCTACGAAATTTTCAAAGAAATTATTTTTTATATGTTTACGAGCAAGTCACACGCAGCTTCGACCGTAATCTGAAGTAAATACCCTGTAGTGTGATTGGTATCAAGAGAAGCGCGTGTCTACTATGAATCAATACAATTGATTCATGCTTTCAGCGATAGTGGAGAGTGTCCTAACTTTGTCCTGATGTCTAAAAGGGTTCCCTATGGAGAATGAAGTTGTTACACGCGCGTAGTTGTGGGTAGCATCTCTTCTAAATATAATATTATAAACACGAATGTAAGTTGGTTTGTAACACTTTGACGCGACAACTATTGAGTCAACCATCGTTAAACTTTGTACACTTATTCTTCGAGGTACTAAAAATAATTAAAAAAAGTAGGATACTTTTTTAATCAAATGCTAGCGAAGCCGAAGCGAAGAAATAAATAAACATCTTAAACTTTCGCATAATTTATAATAGGGTTGCTAGGTCGCCAAACCTAAAAGCCGGGACAGTCCAGCCAGTTTGGCCGGACATTTGGTTAGAAACGCCGGACACCCTATATTATTAAGGATTTTGTCTCAGCATTAGGTACAACAAAAATATAATTGTAAAAGCTTTTTATAACTTAACATTACTAGCTGATCCGGCAAACGTTGTTTTGCTATTTATTATATTATTGTATTCATATAACTAATTAAGTGACGATTGATCAGTTATCGGGATATAAACCCGGGATAAAAAATGATTAAATTACTAAAATGACTATTAAAAAATAGGGGTTGGTGATAAAAGGGTGAAAATTTAGGGTTGTATGTACTTTTATTTGCTGTATCATAAAAAAAAAACAAAAAATTTTGTCTGAAAATTACAAAAAAAAAATTCATGAGAATCGGTCAAGCCGTTTCGGAGGAGTTCATGTTCGAACCCCGCGACTCGAGAATTTTATATATTAGATTACAATAATAGGATACCGCTTTGAAACTTATGTCCGCACGAGCTGCCAGTCATTTTGCTAATTTTTGTATGAGCAAATAATTTTGCCCGAACTTCGGAATATCGTCTAAATCAAACGCCTATAATCAATCTAAGATACAAGGTATAACATTTTTCAATAACTTCTTACGTAGGTAATAAGAAAACATTGCAGGAGTTTTGTTCCCAGTTTTGATCCACTCTACACATCTAGATATAACTTAGCCTAGTACAGGTATTTGATCTGTTTGAATTAGTAATTTCTTAAACCGCCATATGTTTCACACGTGACTTAAGAAACACTAGCTGTTGCCCGCGGCGTCGCCCGCGCGGTTAATGGTCCCACAGGAAATTTTTTTCGGGGTCAAAATTATCTTATCTGTTAATCCAAGTTACCCTCTATGTGTGTGCCAAATTTCGTATATATCGGTTCAGCAATTTTTTAGTGAAGGAGTAACAAACAAACAAACAAATTTACAAACTTTCGCATTCATAATATTATCAGTATAAGATAGGATGTGGAGATTTAGAAATCCCCGAGTCAATTCTAAGTGAAGTCCTTGATGATGTACTACAGCCTATACGATCAAGTACTAAGTACTCATAATAACCGAACGGTAGTCCCTAGATTAATCCCCTAAGTCCATAAATTTTCGCCTTTCAGGGTGCTGATTATGTATCTCATTTGCCAACTAAAATGAAAAAGTTTACATCAAATAGCTGTCAAATGACATATTTTATATTTGCTATCTCCAGTGACAAACAGAAATACAATAGAGATAGCAAACACAACTTGAGTTGGCAACTGAGATACTTAATCAGCCCCAGGTATAAGTCGTCGATTCTGCTGTATATACATTACTTAGTGCCGTAATATCCTATAGGAGTGCTGGTGAAAACCGTGTATCAGTCCTAATCCTAGATCTTATTGCCCTTAGTGGTTGCTAGTTCTAGGAAGTTAACTTACGCCTCGCCTCTCGCCTAATCGCCTCTGTGGTCTAGCGGTCCGGGTGTTGGACTTGACTGCATGAGGTCCCGGGTTCGAATCCCGGGTCGGCCAACAAAAAGAAAATTGGATTTTTCCAATTTTCTAAGTATAAAAAAATGTTGGTCGGGATTGGAAATGTGCCCGGTTGGCGATAGGCTTGCCACCTATCACATTGTGGGACTTAGTGTCTTCGGCTAGTCGTGAGTGCCTTGGTTGTACCTCTGACTACCTCTTTCGATATGGGCGTGAAGATACTTTTAACTTACGCCTTGTAGATGTCCTCGATCCTGTTGTATATGAAGTCCTTGGCGACGTAGTAACCTACAGGAGTGTTGGTAATCGATGTGATCACGCCTCGGGAATCCTGCCGTCGTACCTCACTACCTTCAGTGATGGTCCATTCTAAATATCTGAAAATAAAGAATAGTGTGACCTTTTTATAACCTTTAAATAATAAAGTATGTGGTGATTGTTGGATACTAGTAGAGTCACCTCAATAGGCTTACGGTTATGAGTTTGAGTGGCATAAAAGTACCTGAGTGCCATTATTCTTTCGCGTAGTGTATACGTTATACAGGGTTACTTTTAAAGTACAGGCCAAATTTTACTGAAAGGGAGTTAAGCTAAAATGTTTTTTTATGATATTGGAAGGCAAACAAGCAGATGGATTTCCTGATGTAAGAAATTCACGACGCCTAGAGACACCAAAGGTGGTAATGGTGCGTTGCCAACTTGAGACCGGTCTGTTAGGCCTCGAGCAAAAGTAAGTTTACCGACTACCTTACCCTCTGAACCGGAACATGTCACGCCGTTATGGCGGCAGGAATAGGTAAGGCGGTGGTACCAATCCGGGTGAGTCGCTGCGAATCTCTGCCACCTAGTTGGATGTCACGGTTTTAGTGACGGTAAGCATATGCTGGCCTTTTACGAGCTGCCTGGCAAGAAGGCAGATGGTCTATTCTGCAAAGGATCCCGGACATGGGCGTCGCCAGGATTATTTTCAGGGGGGTTCATCTCCATCTATACATACTGTTAACTAATATAAAACATCGAAATAAACATGTATAGCAACATACATATTTACATACGAACACAAACATACATACATACACAGTCTCGAAAAGTATAATTCTTCCGCAAGTTCAGTCGTGTAATTTTTTCTATCTACTTTCTTTCGGACAAGGGGGTTTGCCCCCCCTTGCATTCTGCTGCCGGCGCCCATGATCCCGGACCAACACGGGATATATGGTATGGTATGGTATGGTATTTTAAATATTATTGCATTGTAATATTTGTTGGTATAAACATTAATTTAAAATAGTCCTCAAAAATTCACTTATTGTTACGATAAGTTGTATCTAGTACGATTCAGCTTGAGCAAGAGATTGCGGTTGCCGAGAGTTAGTGGAAAGCTTTGCGTTTTGTATTTTTTTAAATTTTTAATTAAAAATTCATATTTTTCCAATTTAAATAAAATTAAAAATTGGCGGGTTCCTTAAAACTAGCCCTGTATATCAACTTTCATATCGGTTATATGAAACTAGAATGGAAAACAAACAGGTGGATTTCTTGATGGTAAGAAATTTTCGTCTCTTATAAACAGAAAAGATGGTAATGATGTGCTACCAATACTTGTATAAATAAAGCTACTCTATCTTCCAAATCGGCGACGAGCAATAATGTTATTTATCAAGTATCTAATAGGTCGTTGTGTATGTGGGAACTAATAACTACGTCAGTATTTATCAGTGTACAGATACGCCAAGCGTACCTACAGGCATAATACAATGAAACAATATCTAAACTACCTACAAACGTTCGTAAAGGCACACTCTAATATACGCATCGACTAGGCCCCTAAGCAGTTGCCGCGTTGCAGTAGCGAGCTTTGTTTTTTTGGTTTTGGTGAAGACGTCTGTGTGTATACGTAATGCATCAGTAGTTGCCTTAATGCGTATGCGTGTGGTTTTACGAAGCCAATATCGAGGCTTCCTGCGTGTTTGTGTACGTGTGTTTGCAGAAGACCCTGCGCCGGTAGAGACGTGTGTGTGTCACTCACTGCGCCAGTATCCAGACGTCCTGCGTGCAGGCGAGGGCCAGCAGCAGCTGCTGGCGGGCGGCGGCGGAGCGAGCCGAGCGGCGGCGGGCGAGCGCGAACCGCCACTCGCGCACGCTGCCGCGGGACACTCCCACGCAGTACACCGTGCGCCGCAGGTCTAAGGGGATACTGCAACCACCCAAATAAATAAGTTCTCAGGCCCAAAGGACTCATACCTACATCCTATTGTTTTCAATTGAGTTCTTTAAAAAAGGGGTTCACCGTATTTAAGATTGTCTCTAAGTTTCGAAGTATGCTTGATAAATAATCCCGATTACTCAAAGGATTACCGGGTGCAGCCCCATAACATAAAACGTAGATGAAGCCGTGAGCAACAAGTTTTTAATGTGAGAGGTCAGCGAACAAACACACGGTTCCTCTAATGGTAGGAGACAACTGTGGTATACAGACACCTTAGATGTAACAGATACGTCGCTGACCCGCGGCCAAGTCGCTAGGCTATAGTACAAGTCTACCAACTACGCTACCCTCAAGACCAGAACATGACAGAGTCATTATAACGGCAGGGATAGGTAGGGCGGTGGATCCCTGCCAGGCGCAAAATTTTTGCTAAGCATTTTACCAACAGTGGTCTTGCTGGTACTGATCTACATTTTAACCTGTGCTCGCCTCTTACAATCTTCATGGCCGAGAGGTAGATGGTCTGTTCTACTCAGCGGACCTAGGCTAATACGGGAAATACTTAATAATAATTTAATTTGTAAAAGTTGTAATATAAATTTAGAACATTATCAAGTTATGAGTTTGTATAATGTGTAATGCTTTAATTAATAGCGATGAAATCTTCTTAGATCTTAAGAAGAAGTTTTCTTAGATCTTAAGAATATTTTAAGCTATCTTTAGTTTATATTTTTTTTGGTCAATAGAACTAAATTACTTTAATATTTATTTTTTATGTTATTAAAAGACAAACAAGTAGACGGATTTCCTGATAGTAAGAAATCCATGTCGCCTGGAGACACCAAAGGTGGTAATGGTGCATTGTCCTGATGTCGGGAGGTTAGGCCACCAGCAAAAGTAAATTTTAACGACTTCCTTATCCTCAAAATAGAAAACATCAACGACTAGGGTTCACGTTATGGCGACAGGAATAGGTAAGGTCGTGGTACCAACTTAAACTGTTGTCGATCCAGATGAAACGTTGTAGAAACAAACAAACTTAAAATTTTTCACAAACTACCTAAGACTCTAAAATGACAAGATCCAACGAAGAGTCATGTTAAACTCACGGGTTATTCTCGTCGGGATCTTCAGTTTCCATCCATTCCTTGAACAGATCGATCGCGTTTTCCTCGCAGTCAGGGATCTTCGCCTTGCAAGCCCATAAGCTAGTGGTCGTCTACAAAAACAATAAACAAAACTGTAGAAAACCAACTTTAATCATTTGATTTGACAATTCTTTTCTCGAAATGTAGCTGGTCCAAGTTGTGGGACCATCAACATCGTTAACGATGATGTGTTCAACATTTACAGCATTGGTAAGTTTAGCTCAAAATCTAATAGTCAAATTTTGATAAAGATGTATGCATTGGTAATTTTGGTTCAAAATCCACCAATCGGATTACGATAAAATTTAAACCTAGGAATCATTACAAAACTTTCCAAACAGGACAATCAAAACCAATTCACTTTTAGCCGAGTAATTGCATAACAAATACAAAAAACATACAGTAGATTTGAAATTAGGAAATGGTTAAAAATAATTAAAAGTATCACTAATTATTATGATTATTAGAGCTCATCATACGCGCCTGACCCCACCGATCAACTGCGCTGCTCGGGTTTAATTCCCGACATGATCAGGCAATTATGTGATTAACATATTTTTGACTATGTTTCTGGGTCTAGGACATTTCTGTACCTGCATCTTTACACTGGTGAGATCATCACCATTTACGATAGTCTTGGCGGCGAGTCCACCAGCATCCCTATATGTCTGGCCTATCAACTTCCTCATGTACTTCTGGAATGCTCCATAGTCCGGAGACCGCTTCAACACGTTTCCAATTTTGGATAGCGCCTTCAAACCTGTGTGCAATGGCAGGAACTCTGTCTCCTTGTTCAAATAGCTTGCCAATCTGAAATAGGATTATGAATTGGTACCTACTTATTACGTCATATTACTATTTATATATTTTAAATTCTCGAGGTATGCGGATAAAGTTTTACTTTTTAGTGTTCAGTATTTTTAACGCAGAGAAAGACGTCGATGAGCAGCAGTAGTAACACTGGCGGCAGTAAGTTGTACAAGTTTCAATTAGACTTACCAACTACCATTTCCGAAACTTGGGGAAACTAAGACTACTGAAAATGTCTTATCTGTTAGCTAGGCTAGAGGAATAGAAAAGTGTTATAAGGACTTTTTAGGACTTAGGTATTTTCATCTTCGTGGTTAATAGTGAAGACGGCACATGAGTAAACAAACTCATAGTTTGTTCAAGTTCGCTCCACTGTTATTTTAAAGAAGACTGATTTAGGCAATGATTAAAGCATCTCATTTGGTATTAACAGCTGCAAACAGTTTGTATTGAAGAAATCATTGTTTTTCACAGTTTCCCTACAATTTTCCCGGTCTTTATTTTTATAAGAACCTTCTCCTGAAAATAAGTATCACAATTGTTAGAAGAAGGCATTACTTTGCGAAAATTCATACATAAATCCAAATAATATTATTTAATTTGCAATTTCTCGCCAATATAATGTGTACTTAGCATGGTGCGACGAAATAAGAAAGACAGTGCATTATTAATTAATTGGACTAACTAGAAGCCAAAGACCACAAATAAAACCAACTCCATACTACAGCTGTTGTGTGTGGTTTCTAGCAGCAACAATACAGACACAAGTAAAAACGCAACGCTTCGCTTTATATGCTTGTAAATGTATATAGAAAAAGACTACATCTGAGATCCTTGTGCGTCTGCATAACCTTAAAAATAAACTTATCTTTGCTAACTACCACCGAATTGGAAGACTTTCAACTTAATGCTTATACTGTATGGTGTACTGTGTTCTGTAGTTACTCTTGAATTTCGATTTTATTGAAGTTAGAGGTTGGAACTGCTCTTGAGTGGGGTGACGTAGACCAGTTGTCTCTTGTGGCAGGGAAAAAGTCAATGATGAGCAGTAATGAGGTAAACTCATGCAGGGCTGTAGCATGGGTAAGTTGTCCCTTCCATCCAAGGCGACAGTGTAAATAGAAACCCCGCAATGTAGTGAGAGGTATACTGACTGCAGCGCTGTGGCGTAGGGCAGCTGTCCCTTCCAGGCGAGGGCGAAGGCGTCAGCGAGGAGCTGCACCCGCGCGAGCACGGGCACCCGCCCCCGCAGCGAGCCCCGCAGCGCGCGCGACACGAGCCCCCAGTTGCGCAAGTCGTAGTTCACGCGGTACGGGGCTGGGGACGTCAAACACTGGCTGTACAATCATATGTATACTCTTATCTCTGGACAGTTACACAAATTTAATCTAACCTCAATGTAAACAACAAATTACATGCTTGTGTTATGGGTGTTAGTCAACGATGCCAATACGTAGAAATACTTAAATAGATAACCAGAATCAATTTAATAAACACCCAGACCCGGATATGTGGACATCTAAATTTTTATCACACAAATGCCTGTCCCCGCCGGGAATCGAACCCGAGCCTCGCGGTTAGTCGGTGTAGTTAGCGTACACGACGCTAGCCACTCGACCAACGAGGTGGTCATAAATAAACATACATAGAAATATCTATATTTTGTAATTGTTAACAAACTCTGCTCCTACTTTTCCGATACCAATGAAACGTAGCATACATTTTAAATTCGGCCCCTATCATTCTAATAGTATAACCAGAAAACGTAATCCATTTTCGGTCCCGTAATAACAATAAAATATTCTATAACCAATGAGACCGCCTAGTTGGCCAAACGGTTAGCGTGAACGCCTAACTCCTTCGATCAACCGCGAGGCTCGGGTTCAATTCCTGCCAGCAGCCTGCCGCATTTGTGCGATGAACCTAGATGTCTGTATCTCCAGGTCTAGATTTTCATTAAATTTATATTGGTCTATTTTTAGGGTTCCGTAGCGGAAGGCCAAAAAACTAAACCCTTACAGATTAATTATTTCTGTCTGTCCATACGTAACTCACAGCCTTTTTTGCGAAACTATAAGAGCAATTTTGTTAAGACTTGGCATGTATATATAATCTGTGAACTGCATGAAGATTTTGATACAAAAAAGAAAAATAACAATGAATTGTAGGGGTTCTCTATACTTATAGCCAAAACTCAAAAATGTTTTTCGTCAAAATAAGTTTAGGGTATCTATGGATAGGTTTTAAAAATGATTTTGAGGTTTCTACCATCATTTAATCTGAACTGAATAGTTTGCGCGAGAGACGCTTCCAAAGTGATAAAATGTGATAAATGGGGGGATATTAACCCCTGTAACTTTCTAAAATAAGAGAACAGTAAATCGAAAAAACTTACATTAGGTACTATGTGAACTGCCAACGAAAATTGGTTGTAACGAGATTGAGTAAGTGGTTTTTTTAAAAGGTACTGTTACACTAACTTACTTAAACTTGTTGTAGCTCTATGCTAAGAGAAGTGTTTAGTATAATGTTTTTGATGATTTAAATCTGCGTTAATTGCATAAGTATTACTGGTCTTATGTGTTTGTAAATAAAATAAATGAATTGCAAGAAATTTTTGCACATAACAATTTGCAAATCATTTAAATTTTTAAAGTTTTTTGTAATATGATACTTGTTGCTACGGAATCCACCAAGGGCGAGTCCGACTCGCACTTGGCCGCTTTTACTAAGCGTTTTTATGTATAAATATCGATGTCTTACACCAATAGCTCAACCATATAATTTGTTTACCTTGGGGTTAAACCTTAATTTGTGTAATTTACAAAGGGAGATTATTATTATTATTATTATTTATCAAAACATGCCTACAAACAAAAGAGTAATGAATATCAAAGAAAATGGGCATGGCTGTAAGGATCGAGAGCATGGTCTTCGTCCACAAGGCACTTGGTGTTAAGACAATTAATTATCAAACCCTACAAAATTATTAATAATAAAATAACAACTTTACTCTTTATTTACATTCCCAAACGGTCTAGCTTGCAGGACCCAGGTCTATCTTAATACCATTTGTATCAAGATAGAGGGACCGTACAGGTCCCAGTTTCTTAAGATATAAATGTAAAATAGATCTAATAATAATAAATTCATACAATTTGAGAGAAGACATTTTATTATTTTTCAATAGTTATACCATTTCTTATTAACCTATCCCGGGTTCTGTGAGGAGTCACCTGTGCACTTTAACTTTAAAAATATCCATGGCATGTCGAAAAACACCATAAGCATCCTTGGTGTCCATAAGCTAAGCTTATTACTTATTTCAGGAAATATGTGTTCGTATAAAAAGTAAACTGTCGCTCGGTATTATCTGCCTATCCCGTACGAGACTTGGCGCGTCTAATATAGGTAATAAAAAAATCTCACCAATCATGTCATAGTTGAAGATAAGCCACTCGTCGTGGCCGGCGCCGTGCTCGAACCTGTGCTTCTGCAGCGTCCCCTCTTGGTCGGCGAGCCACTGCACGGGCGGGCGGCGCTCGTCGGGCTCGCACAGCACGCTCAGTGGCACCCACCACGACCCGCGCGACCGGCCCGCGCCGCCCAGCGACAGGAAGCGCTCCTGCCACATCGCACATCGACATTTCGACAATCTTTAGCTTTTTACTACATTTATTATGTAACATTACTTGTATTTTATTAATTGCCATTTTTCTAACTAACAGCTGTTTGATTTGTGTCCAATTAGCTGAAAAAGCGCTACTGATATTCTTATTCTCAGCTTGGACAGCGAATAATTCTATTGTGAACATTGAATCCCTACAGTACTTTGACATTACCTAGGATGTGACCGACGGGTCACACTGCTAAGACGCGCTAGTGGGTTAGCATCCTAATTTGTGATCGGCATCGCACCGAGACCATTTTAGGTGTCTGTAGGATGTTTGCTATTACGATATTCATCTGCTTGTTTTCTTACCTACATAATCAATACATATTATAAAACAAAGCCCCTCGACCACGTCTGTCTGTTTGTCTATTCGCGATAAACCCAAAAACTACTGACCGGATTTTGAAACGCTTTTTATTGATAGAGTGAGTTTAGATGTATAATTAGTTAAAGTATTGGGTAAATTTATTGGAATGTGACAATATTTGTTCAATATTTATGCCCTATAACAAAACAATGAACAAGGGGACTGTTCCCTCTTTTTTAGCTTAGCAAAAAGTCTATAATTGTATTATGTCTACATTTTAAGGACAAATTGCTACAACCATTTTTCGTTTTAAAAATGTTAACATTACTCTAGTTTTAATGTAGGTCGTAAAACCCGGGTCGGAAGTTATAAAGATAAATGAAAATTTCCTCACCTGAGTGACTGTAACGGTTTTATCCGAATAGTCCCTAGTGACGGTCAACAATGGGTAGCCACTCTGTTTTGTCCATGTGTCCATTACCTGTCGAATGAATGAATTAATATATGAACGAATGAACTCATTACACAATCAACTTATAAATTAAAAATCGCAAAGCAGACAGTTAAAATAGAGCGTAATGTAAAAAATATCAGGTATTTACCCGGTTGCCTGAAAGTAGTTATGTATGATAATATCAATACTATATTATGAAGATCCTTTGTTATCTTGTTTCAGTCATTTTCCCCCGTGTTGCTCCGGGCTCCTTTGCAGAATAGACCATTTGCCTTCCTGCCAGGCAGCTCGTAAAAGGCCAGCATATGCTTACCGTCACAAACACCGTGACATCCAACTAGGTGGTAGAGTTTCGCAGCGATTCACCCGGATTGGTACCACCGCCTTATCTATTCCTGCCGCCATAACAGCGTGACGAGTTCTGGTTCTATTACTTATTCATTATCACCCTGCTATACCTAATCTATACAAAATTGAATCCCTATTTTTCTTGGTCGTCGCATAACCTGCGAAAGCATGGACCAAATTTGCTTACTCTTTTTTTTTGTTAGTTACTGACGGGAGACGGGAGGTTCACAGAAAAAAATTCAACATTCATAGTTAGGGCACGACAACGTCTGTCGGCTCAGATAGTCTATGTATATCCTATTTCCCTTTTTCATCGTATCACGCGTCAACGTATGGACCAACTTTGCTAATTTTTTTAAGAGTCAGAAAGAGGTTCACATTGAGAATAAAACTAGGGATTAAATAATACATTAATTTATGTACAGTCTGTCCCACAGACTGTATATAAACTAATGTATTGTAACTAATGTAATTGCTATCAATGTCAAGTGGTATAAAGTTTGACAAGTGACAGGTCAGCTATAATATATACTACCTACCTACCTAGAGATCTCTAGACAGAGATTGATAGAGTGATAACTGTTTTGTTATGTCTTATAATAAACTTAAAAAATGATTACCTGTTTCACAGAAACATTTCTCGCTAAGCCGCCCTGGCGCTGACTCTCTGCAGTTAGTTCTTCCCACAAGTCGTCTTGTTCCGCATTAGAATATGAATGTTTTACAAGATAGCTAAAATAGAGAAAAAAGTTTTAGGTCCGTGGGACTTGACGGTAAGTACATGATAGAGTCTGCGAGTTTTGACGCCATCGTGAAAGAAGGTGGTCGTCATTTTATCGTAATTGTTGAATTTTGTGTAAATTATGAGTTAAATTAGTTAATTTAGGTGGGAATTAGTTTAATTTTGTTGAGATAAATTGCACAAGTGAAATATTTATAAAAATATTAGTGTATCGTGTATTTCCTCGTTGCCGCCAAATTTCACTAAATGAGCTTGAATAACGAAGCCACCGCTATACTCAAGATCCTGACATGACTTTGTATACAGTGACTTATAATAATAATAATAATAAAAACTCTTTATTGTACAACAAAAACATATTAAAAGTACTACAACTATTACAACAGCAAGTAGATTATTTATACAAATGGTGGTTTTATCGCTAATAAGCGATTTCTTCCAAGCAACCAGCATTCAAAAAAAGAAATATACAAATAAGGAAAAAGTACAACATTAAAAAAAGAAAGAAAATACAATACATTAAAACATAAAATAAGTAACAACTAAGTATCCAATCTAGTTACAAAATAAAGCTTAGGAAATAAATAAATATCAAAAGATATACATTACGGTAAATATTTGCCATAATCTAGAACCTGACAGTGAAAACATTCCCCGATGCAAGCTACGACTGTAATGACTTAAGGTAAAATTCCTTTACCATTTTCTTAAAAACGTTTTTACTTTCTGCCTGTCTTATTGCTACAGGGAGAGCGTTCCAAAGCTTTGTAGCTTGTACCTTAAAAGAAGTCTTATAAAATTTTGTATTATGCTGTGGAATTTTTAATAAGAGTCTTTTAGCAGGCCGTTGAGAACAGTGATCTTCATTTAAAAAATAAATCTGTCTTTAAGATAATCAGGTGTATAAAGGTTAAATAATATGTTGAAAAGGAATCGCTGCCATAAAACAGGTAGACGAATAAAACAGACACAAAAAATCCATAATTAGTTTAAATACGCAGTTTATATACGATAGTTTCTGCCTACCACATAAGGGACTTGCCAACAAGATATGTATGTATTATGTACCTACAAACATATTATCGTCTTTCATTTAGTTCTTCCTTAGTCTTGTGTGTGTGTGTGTGTGTGTGTGTGTGTTTTTTGTTTGTGTGTGTTTTTTTGTGTATTTGTCTAGGGCACGTAAACTTTTGAACGGATGGACCGATTTCGTTACGGTTTTGTAGTTGTTTGAAAGCTGACTTAAACGAGATGGTTCTTAGCTACAATAGGTTATAGAGGAGGTTAATTGAACTTTTTTTTTATTTTACACTAGTGATAAAAAAGTCACTTCCCAATCTTTCTTTGTACTAATTTTTAAATCCTGACGAAAAATGAGACGTTATATGTTTGACGTTTGTGTCTGTGTTTATGTGTCTGTCTGTGGCATCACAACTTTTGAAGGGATAGACCAAATTCAATACGGATTCACATATAGTTTTCGTCGGGAGATTTAGTATCATGATTGTCAATATGTTAGTTGGAATTAATACGAAAAGGCACACAAGACACCACAAATACATACCTGGTGTTTCTAATAGGTCAATGTTTGCGGCTTATGTATGTAACATACATATATTTAACTCCCTTGCGGGATAGGCTTCATATTCTTTATAAGACCCTGGGACCAATAACGAGAGAACACACAAGAACTTACTTATGTAGGGCCTTTCTGAAGACGTCCTCTCCGAGAAACATGGACATCATGCGGATAAGCACGGATCCCTTCCGATACGAAATTTCATCGAAGATTTCAGAAATCTTCTTGGGGTTGTCTATCTCCACCGACACCTGGGACGATAAAGTTCATTATTGGTGGCAAAATTAACAAATTGCGGACTAAACTAATATTAGGTTATCAGTGTCTTATTTCCAGAATAGCAATAGAAATCGACGAAATACGTTAGGCTGTCAGATTGTTTGTACATGATATTTCTACAGACTTTTAACCGATTCATCAGAAAAATGAATGAATATGCCACAAGTTGACAATATCTAGAATAATCTGAAATATCTAAAATGTTCCATCTTTTTCCTTTTTGTTTCATTGGAAAAGGATAGCACATACCTAAAATAAGTTTAGTTGATGCTTATTATCATTATTATGCGATTATCGTTTAACTTTTGCGCTAGTGATATAATCATCATAATTAAGAATTTATAATAATTTCTCTATGTAGCAAAGTAGAACATAATATGGAAATTAGTATAACCAAAGACAATATATATATTTACTAATCTCTGGTATAACTTAAAAGAAACAAAACTTTCATGTTATAAAAAAAAACAAAAGACAAAACGTAAAGCATTTCTGGCCTTTTCTGACTATAGCTGAATGATTTTGCTTTGACCACAAGCCTGCAAAATTGAGTAATGTCCCTAATAATCACAATTTGACTAAACGAAACCAAAAACGCTGTCTGATAATTTATAATTTGATAAACCACGAAACGTGAAATTGCTGCCAGATTGAGTACTGTCTCTAATAATCACAATACGATTAAATGAAACCAAAACCGCTGTTTGTTAAGTGACAATAATATGATGAACCACGAAACGTGAAATTGCTGCCAGATTGCTGAAATCATTAGCTAACTGGTAGAGATGCTTGTGACTATATACTATGACCCAATGACGACATCAAAAAATTGAAATTAGATACAGAGGGTTGCAAACTTTTACTTATTTATATATATTATTATTATGAGCTGCTTGACAGATTGGTTTGTGAAACCAAAGTTATGCGACATAAAAGAACAGAACCAGCAGGAAGATAGGTATTGTAATGGATAATGACCAGGGGGGTGATTATGTAACTACCAGTTACCAACTCAAAATGGATGAGTGTACATCAAATCGCTGTCAAATGACGTGTTTTGTATTTGCTATCTCCAGTGACCAACAGAAATACAATAGAGATAGCAAACACAAATGACGTCATTTGATGTTCACTTTTGCAGTTTGAGTTGGCAACTAAGATACATAATCACCCCCCAGATCGGATGCGAGGACTCACCGGATGTGACGATTCCAAGGAATCAAGATTGAGAACTGAGAGTGCGTTGTCTACACCATAAGCGAGTTCGGCGTGCCAGGTGGGCTCTACGGCGGCCACGCCCACGGACGCCACGAACGTCGCGAACCCCTCGTTCAGCCACAGGTCGGACCACCAACGCATCGTCACCAGGTTGCCGAACCACTGGTGGGCCAACTCGTGCGCTATGACCTGCAACAATACGTACGAATGATAAAAACATTAAACGAATGACGACTGTTGTACTTGATTGTGAAACTGCCATGGCTGACATCTGCCGGAAAAATAATGAGCCTATCTTTGTCAGTCGATGCAGTTCTTCGTCTGGTAAAAATGTTGACGTTTGAAATTGAATTCGAAGAATTAATTAATTTATGAATTAGGAAACAAAATCACCTAGACATGCCCAACTGATTCAAAAATCTTTATTTAACAATTTTACTGTGACGCGGCTACTAAAGACCACCTACGGAGGATATACGGATATGATTCCCAGTAACCAAGAAGTTCTCCACGTCATCTTAACCCAGACTTTGTAGCCAGAAGCTGAGTTTTAACTTATACTGCTTAAAGGACACGGGATAAATGTTAAGAATTTTATTTATTTTGTTGTAAAGTATTGGGTCTCTTAAAAAATGATCTCTCAAAGTTACAGATTAAATAAGAACGCCACCATACACGCGCCTCATAGACAATGGATACTGGGGTTCAGATATCTGCGTTACCGTACCATTTTTGGGTAGTGCAACTCTACTGCCTAATTATAAAGCGCTCACGAAAGCCTGGTAAATGGATGGAAAATCTTTTTGGTACATACCTCAGCAACTCTTTCCTTATTAAGAAACGAGGATTCCTTCTTATCATACAGCAAGGCGGTCTCTCTGTAGGTGATCAGCCCCCAGTTCTCCATGGCGCCAGCAGCGAAGTCGGGAATGGCGATCATATCTTGTTTCGGCAGTGGGAAGGACACGTTGAAGAATTGCTCGAAGTGGGAAAGGACCTTCGGTCCTATGGTAGAGGCGTATGCTGTCTGAAAACGAGTTTAAATTTCGGTTCAGATAAAACTAAAAATAGTGAAAGTTCTAATTGTCTAAAGAACACTAGAATAAGCGGCATAAATATTGAAGTACTAACCAACCCAGCAAACTTCGTATCGCTTGACATTAACAGCTACTAGCAGTTTTTATGGACCAAAGTATTACATACGTACATACATATCTTCACGCCAAGTCCCTTTACGGGGTAGGCAGAGAGTATCGAGTGCCAGACCTCACGAACCTGACAAACCTGTCTTGCTTCCTTCACATTCATAACCCTTTTCATACAAACACGCCGGTTTCGGAGACTCTTGACACCACCCTCGGATAATATCCGATTGATATTTTAATTAAATTATTAATTTATTTTTATTAAAAAAATAATACCAAAGTATTATTTTTTTAATTTCAAAACATGGGCATTTGGCACAAGTTGCATAAAATGTTCGCCTCTGTGGTTTAGTGGCTCGGTACTGGCATTGTTTAGATGAGGTCTCAGGTTCGATTCCCGGATCGGGTAACTTAATATGTGGCTATTCAATTTTATAATAATATACTGCAAATATTAATAACCTATCTAAAGATAAAGATAGGCCTTCTCGAGTTTTGTTGCTAAGACATTTTTGTTAATTTTTGAAAAATATCATCGGCCACCTGGCAACATCAAGATCTTTTATCTAAGATAGGTTATTAATATTGGCCGTTAACCATAATATCGTAAAAACAACGTTACCCCAGGTTGGATAAATGCATAGTTGGCGATAGGTTTGCCTCCTATTACATTGTGGAACTAAGTAGTACTAGAGTATGTCATATAGTCTTTGGAAATAACCTTCAGCTAAAAGTCAGTACCTTGGTTGTACCTAAGAGATAATTCTTCGGGAAGACTTTTACATACTAAATACATAGATATTAACGTAAAAAAATATTACCTGATCGATAGAGTCTGTCCTCGCCCATATTCTGAACTTGGTATCTGACAAATCGGGTGGGCTGTCCACGTACGAGAAAGTAGATATGACGAACGCTACCAGGTATGTGGACATCGGGACTGAGGTCTCAAACTGGTCGAACACGAACTGGGTTTGTGCCTTGCTGGTAACATGTCAGTAAGGCATGAGTACAGTTTGTGAAACTTGTATATAACACGAATAAATTTAGTTAGGGTATGGCCACAACACAGCGACATGACGCCAGCGAGATGACAAAAATCGCATCGCACTTTACCTTGGGGAAATTTTAAATGTGGTGTCAAATAGGTATGGAACGATAAGATATGAGACGGAAGTACGGTACGGGAAGAAACATATCTGGACTCAGCTTTATGATTTTTTTAAATATTTTCCCGTGTTGGTCCCGGACCAACCTTTGTAGAATAGACCATCTGCCTTCCTGTGGTTCCAGGCAGCTCGTAAAAGGCGAGCATAGGCTTGCCGTCACTAGCACCGTGACATCTGAGTAGGTGGTAGAGTTTCGCAGCAACTCACCCGGATTGGTACCACCACCTTACCTATTCCTGCCGCCATAACGTCATGACGTGTTCCGGTTCGGAGGGTAAGGTAGCCGGTAAACTTACTTTTGCTCGAGCCCTAACATCCCGGCCTCTGGTTGGCAACGCACCATTACCACCTTTGGTGTCACTAGGCGGCGACAATTTCTTACCATCAGGAAATCCGTCTGCTTATTTGCCTTCCAATGTTTTAAAAAAAAAAGTTTATAATGTGCGTCTTATTTTTACGGGTAGTCGTCACCTATTGTTGTGGTCGCGTCCTAATCGTCTAATTCGCAGTATGCGCAGTATGTAGGAGTTGTATAAACAGCAGTCACTTCTACATATTTTTTAATGAAGAAACGCTTGCACTGTTTTACATTTTTTTTTTGTATTTTATAATTTTACTTGCTGCCTGTTCCGGCTTTGTTTGGATGCTAATTTTTTTATCATAAATTGAGATGAAAGCTATCCTATCTTTCAAGTTGGATCAAACTGCACACGATGTGCAAATTTGACTGAATTCTGTTAAGTAGTTTCGGAGTCCATCGCGGACAAACAACGTGACACGTTATTTATATATATTAAGATAAACAGCCTACTGGTTACGCCTACAACAGCATCGCATAAAACTTAAAATGTTTATTTAAACTCAAATATAAAGGGAAGTGGTAAAACAGTACAAGTTCTTCATTTAAAAATATGAATATTGGGAAGTTTTACCAAGACCCAAAGATGGAGAAAATCAAAATGTAGTGGTCACTTGATTTAGATAGAGTCCAACACTTTACCTCTCTATTACTGCAGTTTTAAAGTACATGTATAGGTACGAATATAATCCTCGTATTCGTTCGGCTCCTCTGTGTTGAAAAGGACATCTGCATCCCTGCTAGGCAGGTTGTAAGAGGCGAGTATAGGTTACATAGATAATTACTAATAGCATCACTGATGGAAACGTGCTGTGTAGTAGCTTGCCCGGGTAGGGATCCTACGCCTCACCTGATCCTGCCACCGTGATGACAGTGCCATGTTCCGATTCGGATGGTAGGGTAACCGGTAGATTTCCACAACAGGCCTAACTCCCCGGCAGCAATCTCTATACGCATCTATAGAGCCCGGTTATTTCTTAACATCAGAAGAGCCTTGTGCTCCTTCGCTGTCTAGTGTAATAAAATAAATATGGTATATTTACCCAAATTTTTCAGCAATGATTTCCCACGGCCAAAATTCCTCCAGCACACTGTAAAGGTACATTATATGATTAGAAAGATTTGAAATTAGCAGCCCCCTTGCATCTTACCCGGAGTCGAAGCGAGATGTTATATCAGTTTTAACCTTGCTACATAATGATAATCGCCTCTGTGGTTTGTCGGTGTTAGCCTTGACTCTAAGAGGTCTCGGGTTCGATCACCGAGGCGGTCAACCAAAAAAAAAGTGTTTTTGTCACTTTTCTAACAAAAATAACGTTGCCCGGGAATAGATATGTGCCCGGTTGGCGATAGGTTTGCCACCTCTCCCATTGTGGGATTTAGTGTCTTCGACTAGTCGTGGGTGCCCTGTGAAATATGTGCCCTTTGCCTGCTTTTTCGGGGATACGGGTGTGAAGTTAACAAAACCTAGCCAAAGATTAGGACTATCAAATACAAGAAAAGTGTTTTAAATCCATCAATTACTTCCAGGGATTACCCCTTTCATATTTACTAATAAAGAAAAAAACTTTTGCAGCATAGACTTGTAGTTACCTATATTGCATTTGTCAGAATTAAACTTTAGGTACCTACAATAAAATACAATACAATACAATAAGTCTTTATTGTGCACCAAATACAGAGAAATTATTTTTAATTTAACCAAACCAAATAAAACTTAAATTATAAGATACACAAAGGCGGCCTTATCGCCAAGTCAGCGATCTCTTCCAGCCAACCCTTAAGTATGGAACAAGATTTAGCAGAATACTATGTAATGGTGCTCTTAAAAATATAAAAATGAATCTACTAATATGCAATATAAATCATCCTAAAAGCAGAAGCCTGTTTTAATTATAGGTATTAGAATTCAGCACAAGCAATAAAAGTATTAATCACAGTGAACGCAGAAAGTGACACTTTAACATACTTTTAAAAATATTAATATTTGGAGCTCTCCTGATATCTACGGGAAGAGAATTCCAAAGCCTCACTGCTTGCGAGGCAAAAGAACGACTATAGTAACAAGTGTTATACTCAAAGAGAATAGGGTACAGAAGAGACAGGATATGACAGTTCCGGCGAATGTTAATAGGCAACCACTTGAGCCTAGCACGAAACTCGGAAACGTGATCATATTTACGCTATGAAAATATGAATCTAATACAAAGATTTTGAAGACGCCCGAGTTTATTTATTTACCTACATAATACCTATATACCTACATAATTACTGAAAACCTAAAGACTTACCCCCTTACTAGTAAATCTTATGCACCAGTTGATTTGTTAGTAACTTCACTTTTGCTAACAAAAAATGAAGTTACACACCAGATCAACGGGCGCGTAAGTTTTATTAGTACATAGGATAGTTTTTAGGTAGTGAACACGCTAATATTTGTTGAGTTGAGTAACGTATTATGCTCATTAACGACGATTATTCATAAGGGCCATAGAAAAATAAACAACAACAACGCTGGTAAAACAGCGTAAAACAAAATAAATTACAAGTAAATTGGGATTTTCAACCCATCGTGATTCTCAAAAATTTAACCTAGATTTTTAAACGAGAATCCACCAACGGTCGAAAAGTACAAATTAACTTACTTCTCTTTAGATGTGTATGCCTTGGGCATGTTGGACACCGCTGTGTACATTTCATCGTGGGCCAGGTTTATGGTGAATGTGGCTTTGTAGATAGGTTCATCGAAACATGGAAAACCTTTTCTTGCTGAGATGGCTTCAAACTGGGTCGCTATTAAGTATCTGAAATGAAAATTAAATAGTTACTCCTTAGACAACGTTTTTGTTATGTTAAAAAAAAACAACCTTTCTCATTGGTCGAGTTTCTAGCGTACACGCCTAATTACACCGATCAAACGCTCGGGTTCGATCTCCGACAGGGGCTGGCATTTGTGTGATGAACATTTAGATGTCTGCATTTCCGAGTTTGTCCTTCTTATTCATAAACACAGAGTAAAGTTCTCCATGGTTCAACCTGGTATTATAGTCTTTATTACAATGTGATACTGACTATAATATCGACTTAATTTTAGTCCTGTCCTAGTCCATGTTTATTGATAAGATGGTGGGTGTTTATTAAATTCATTCTGGTACCTATTTAAGTATTTCAATAAATTAGAATCGTAGACTAATACCTATAACAAAAGCATATAATTTGCTTACTTTGGGGTTAGATTCGATTTGTGTAACTTGTAAAGGGATATTTATTGATTTATGATAAGTCAGTGAATAATGTTTCCCCATATTTGTCCGGGTCCATTGAGTAGAATAGATTTAGCTCTGTGCCTCAGCCGTCATCTGCTTTTCTCTCAGGCAGCTCAATATGACGGCAGCAATAGGTAAGGTAGTGGATCCCCCACCCAAGGGCGTTTCTACAAAACACTCTAACTCTAGCGGTCTCATTGGTAATCGCCCATATAATCTATTCTCGTCTCCTATTAAATGCCAGGCAGAGAGGCAGATGCATTGGTGTAGCGGTAGTGTGAGCCTCCCGGCGAAGAAGAAAATTTTGCCGCCTAATAATTGTCTTACATAGGTACATTAGAAAACGTTTAGACAAGAATAGTCATCATTTATTTCTGTTATGGGTTAGATTATAAATAACATAATATGTAAATATATACAAGTAAGTATAGATACGTTTCACAGTACATTAACCTATTTCATTACATAGCTCTAAAATTGAAAAAATCAACAGCTCCCGACAAAACTTACATGTAATGTAGCTAAGAGCTATCTTGACTACCTAAGTCAATTTTCAAACAAAAAATCCGCATCGAAATGGATACAACCAAAAGTTGTCATGCCATAGACAAACACACGCACACACACACACACCTCTAACAAATATCCCTTGTTTCCGTCGAGGGTTAAAAACTGTTGACATTGGCAACCAAATAGGTATATTTATTAAACATGTAACATTTATGATTACAGCGTGACGACCGACTAGATTATATAATTATTTAATTTATTTAATTAAATATAAAAGGCAAATCGATTTAAATTAGAACCAGAACGATATTTATATTTTTATTAAAAATAATGTACTTTGTAAAATGATTAACGAATCAGTAAATAAAATTTTAATCGTCTACTTGTTTTCGGAGTATTTGACTATCACAGAAATTTTAAATTTCAGCAATTTCACCCTCGGTAATATCCGAGTGATCTGATCGTGGAATGTCAACCTTAATCTCCCCGGGTACCTACGTATATCTGCTTTGTCCCATGAGCTAATCCATTTGTGAGGGAACGCAAAGAATAATGCCGCAAGGAGCTCCATCTGAATCAGCCATTGAGTGAAGATTTCTTCATTTAATGTAATAATTCGTAGACTTCGCGGTAGACTTTCACAATTTGTCTTACGATTCGGCAACAGGACAGCAATGCACTAACAACAACTATGATGTCTATAGGCTACGGTTATCTCTTTCCATCAAAAGAGTCGTGCGCTTGTTCGCTATCTTCTCACGTAAAAAAAGAGCTTTCGACAGCTGGCCTGGTTAATACAATCAGAAAGAATACTAAATATTCCCAGTCACCTGATGAAAATGGATACTTACTGCGTTTTTTTTGCCTCCTTGTTAACATAAGTGCTGACGTAGACTCCATCGAGTCCTTTTTTCAAGTTTCCATAGAAGGGTATCGTTAAGGTGTAGTTGTCACTCTCATCCAACTCCTCGCTCAGCTGCAGCGTCAGGAAGTTGAAGGTATCATTGAGATTCACCCCCAGTATTGTTGGTGATTTCGTATTGCCCACCACTGACACATCGGTTTCTGATATGCTCAAATCTTGCGCGTGGAGAACAATCTTCGACGTGCTTTGCTTTACTTCGAGCTGGAATAAGATATCATAATCAGAATTATTTTCGCTGAACGAGGAAGTATTCCTAGAGCAAAAACTTCTTAAGTAATATATAGAAATGGATCGATTCCCGTATCGTGCAACATAAAGAAAATGTGATTTTTCAATTGTTCTAATAAAAACAACGTTGCTGGAATTGGACATGTGCCCGGTTAGTGATAAGTTTGTCATCTATCATCGTGGGATTTAGTGTCTTTGGCCAGTCGTGGGTGCCCTGATTGTACCTCTGCTTCCTTCTTTTTTTATGATATTAGAAGGCAAACAAGCAGACGGATTTCCTGATGGTAAAAAATTCACGCCTCCTAGAGACAGCAAAGGTGGTAATTGTGCGTTGCCAACCTGAGGCCGGGATGTTAGGCCCCGAATAATAGTAAGTTTACCGGCTACCTTACCCTTCGAACCGGAACACATAATGACGTTATGGCGGCAGGAATAGGTAAGGCGGTGGTACCAATCCGAATGAGTCGCTGCGAAACTCTACCACCTAGTCAAATGTCAGGGTGTTCGTAACGGTAAGCTTATGCTCGACTTTTACGAGCTGCGTGGCAGGAAGGCAGATGGTCTATTCTGCAAAGAAGCCCGGACCAAAATGGGAATAAACGGGAATTCCAACGGGAATAATTCCTCTTCGGGAAGGGTGTCAAGATACTTTTTTAAGATAGAAATGAGGAATAGTAAGGTTTTACACCTTTTACATGCTCTTCAGTACCTACATACTCATATTTGAAACCGGTTTATCATATTCCCGAGAGTCTCTCGCCAAAACCCTCAAGCTGTATCATTTCTTTAAACATTTCATATATTCTTTAAACACTAGATTTTAGGTTAGAGATCTATCTGCTATCCTGCTTTATTTATCTATTAGTCTATCTCGTGTCCATGACCGACTCTCTACCACGACTTCTCTACGAGGTTATTACCCAGATGCCATACAGACAGACTAAGATTTTTGTCCCCAAACACAACAACCTTGACAAAAAATGTCATTGTTAAATACACACAAAAACTGACAATGAGTATTTGTTGCTGAATCATGAAATTAAACGGTATTTGGGCCGCGTTGGTGTCTAGTTATATAAAACTAACAGTAACTGGAAGTTTTGCTGTTATTTGTCCGATGTTATGAGACATTACTATACAATAAGGGAGCCTTTTCGTAACAGAAAAAAAACACGAAAGTCCATAATTAAATTTACATACAGTTTACATAAAAATACCTTTCTAATACATTGTATTGATCTGCTTCATATATGTTTTTAAGCGGATTAAAAAAACAGTGGGATTTCCTTACGCTCTTAACATAAGGAAATGCTCTCTGTTTTTTTTTGTTGGTTGCTCGTCGCTCGTCGCAAAGGTTCAGAATAGAAAGTAAGTAGTAAGCAATTGGTGTGTTGCTCTTGTCACATATTCATGAATCGTAAAAGTGATGTGCCTATCATTTGAGGTACTTCAAGAAAAAATCCTCAGTAGGTCAATTGGTTAGAGCATTCGTCGGCTTGAGACGAAAGGTTACAGGTTCAAATCCTGTCTGGGGCGAAATTTTTTCTTTCTTTAAAATTTATAGAAAAAAAATATTGTTTATTTACTTGTGTATTTGATGTGTTCAGGGATATTTAATGTTCATTTGTTACTTCATCATAGAACATTTCTGTACGAAAACTAGATGTACTCATAAATGTATAAAAACTGCTTGTTTCCATTTTGAAATTTCGGAGAATTATTTTAATACATCTTCAAACAAAGTTCTTGCAGCCTTGCCTAGCTTCCTCCGTATATATTACTTTTTTATACAAACACGGCGGTTCCGGAGACTCTTGACACCACCTTCGGATGGTACCCAAGCAATCTGCTTGTGAAATTTTAACATAGGTATCCCCGTGTACAGATTTACATACATACATACTTGGAATATCCATATTCACATTCGCATTGTATATGTTTTTTGTCAACACTCCATCTGCTATTCTTTCCGCGTCATATAACTAATATAGTTTTAACATTTAATATGTTTTATTTATAGTTCTTTAGCTTTAGAAGTTTAAATATTGTATTTTAACAGTACAGCCGAACGAAGCAGGGCCGGGTCGCCAGTAATAAAACACAATCATAATGGCTAGGATGCGAGCACGCTTAAGGAATACTAAACCAGTCGCCCTCGACCACAAACCTCAATTGTTGCTCAGTGTCACTGATTTCTTTACTTTTCCTTGTTGACAACATGTGCTCATTGTCATTTATATAATAATTTTAATATATCTATACAAATATAAATTCGAATGTCGGTCTGTGGGTCTGTTAAGCTTTTAAGGCTAAACCGTTGTTCCGATTTTGACAAAATTTTATATACATACTAGCTGTTACCCGCGTGATCCCACAGGGTCATTTATTCGGGATAAAAACATTTTATGTTGTGTTACTCCAAGTTATCCTCTATGTGTAAGCTAAATACATGACAATCGGCTCAGCATTTTTTTGTGAAGGAGTAACAAACAAACATACAAACTTTCGCATTTACAATATTAATAAGATAAGAATATCCCGAAGTTAGCATATATTGGCAACCTCAGACTGGAGTCGTAAGCCTCTTTCACGAAAGTTTACTGGTTAGTTAAACCTCCACAGCGTAAAACTACAATGACGAGAACTGACGCACTTTCTAATTTACTATATTAGCAGAGATCATAAAATAAAGAGATCAAATCGCAGTCAATTAGAACTGCTGATTATTATCATTCCATGCTCATTATATCAGCAGACTTTGTCCCCTATAAAGTGCGTAGTAAGCCCACACATAATAAAGAACATAATAAAATACTTACAAATATCTTGACGACGCCGAAATAGCTATAATTAGTACTGGGGTCGATGTCATATGCGACTCTGAGGTCATAGTGAGTGGGGATGACGTCACCCGGCAAGAGATACTCGTTGGAGGCTCTCGTAGTGGCAGCTACCGCCAAACAACATACTACGTGCCACCACATCCTGTTTCTGTAAGCAAATAATACATTTTTAAAACAGACAAAAGAGAACCGTCTCAGGTCTAGTGGACCGATGTTAGCGTAGACTATGTAAGTCTCTAGTTCGATTAACGAGTCAAAAAACTTCATTTAAATGTGTTTTTTTAATTTTCTGATATAAAACAACGTTGGCATGGACAGGATAGTGTTGGCAATGCTACTTGAATTACCGTCCTCTACGGTTTTCAGATATAAAAATTGAGAGATTTGCGGCCTACGGTTGGAAAGCCGTAGCTAATTCTACGGCTTTTGCTAATTGTACGATTGGGTACATATTCTCAATAAATTACAAAATCAATTTCTGAAAATTAATCGTATAATATGGTAGGTACCTATCTTAGTTAATACATTTACTTTGAAACGTTTTAAAAAATGGTTGTTTTTGTACGTTTCTTACGCGATTACTCCGTAAATAGTCAACCGATTTCGATGGTACTTTTTTAGAGTGATAAGTCATGATCCCGTGATGGTCCCATACTCATTTTATCATGATCCGACTACTGGTTTTTTGAGTTATACTTAATAATGCATATTCTCACCTATCTTGATGACCAAATCATTATCGAAAAAATATTGAACAAATTATAATTTGTTATTTACTCCCACTGTGTATTAACAGATTCTCATAACAAAAAGAATGCATATAAGTTACAGAAAATTTTGCAGAAAGTTTGAAATAATTATTCCGATATATGCATTAAAAAAATAATGCCAAACAAACTTGTATGAAATAATAGCGAAAAAGAATTAAGTAATTAAAAGCACGCGAGATTAGTATATGAAGTATTTAAAAAAAATTAGATGTTGAAGGTTCTTAATATAGGTAGGTAATCTTTATTACTATTACTTTGTTTAATGCTTTATTGCACACAAAAAGCAAAAATTTACAAAATACAGAAGATGTAAAAATGCACAAAAGGCGAGCTTATCTTTAACTACAGAAATTTCTTCCAGCCAACACAAAATATGAAGTTGTGAAAATTTAAATGGAAGGCATCGTGTACAAAAAGCAATTTTATAGATATACTTAGAACATATAAACCTAATAATCAAGTGTGTAAAAATAAAATAGGTACAATTATCATTATTAAAATATGTCATATATATTATTATGACATTTCACGATCAGATCAATCGGATATTATCCGAGGGTGGTGTCAAGAGTCTCCGAAACCGGCGTGTTTGTTTGTATGAAAAGGGTTATGAAAGTGAAGGAAGCAAGACAGGTTTGTCAGGATCGTGAGTTCTGGCACTCGATACTCTCTGCCTACCTGTAAGGGACTTGGCGTAAAGATATGTATGTAAAATATCTTTGTAGGATAATATACGAGAATGTTATTGTATCAACGAAAAGTAATGTTCCTTCAATCTTTTCTTAGAAGAAGGGCTGCCACGAACCTCAATGTGAAAGGAATTTCATATTTTTTGATTGAAAAGTAAAAGATTTCGAATAACAATGGGAGTTCGAAGCGGGAAAATTAAGTACAGAGCTACGGTTGGAACGACAAGGGGAATCAGTAGTCTTTGGTTCATAATATATAAATAAAATTTTAATAACTTTAGCGCAGTAACACTGCAAGAAACCGATTTTGATTTCTATAAACAAGGTATCTACTTACACAAAAATAAGTATTTTCTTAATTTTGGCGGAATTCCACGATCAAATCCAGACTTGCTGGGAATGGGAACACTTCGGAAGTGCGCTCTTTCAAACACAAAAAGAATTTTTAAAATTCGTTTAGAAATGACGGAGAAATCGATCAACATACATTGTTATAAATAATTTGCTTAAAAGTTAAAGTATATGTAATTTTTTTTATAAATATTAAAATGTTTTCACACCAAAATGTGGTAAAATATGTTGATATACTTACTTAAATATTTTTATAACATCTTATGAACATACATATTCCGCAAATACGAGTACATAAATTTGATTTCATTCCATTTTATTTTAAAAAAATATGGGAGTGGAACATATAACCTCTCCCTCTTTTTTCGAAATCTGTTAAAAATGTATGATACATTTTATTACATTTCACGTGTAATCTTAATATATATAAATTACGTGTCACGTTGTTGTGTCACGTGTCACATTTACACATCGTGTGCAGTTTGACCTAGCTTGAAAGATAGGATAGCTTACATCTCAACTTATCGCAGGCGAAGCAGCTGGTAACATTAATATATACAAATTACGTTTCACGTTGTCTGTCCGGGATAGACTCATAAACTACTTAACCGATTTCAATCAAATTTGCACACCGTGTGCAGTTCGATCTAACTTGAAAGATAGGATACCTTACATCTCAATTTATGATCAAAAAATTATAATCCGAGCGAAGCCGGAACAGGCAGCTAGTCTTTATATATACAAATCAATTGCCAAGTCTCACTAAAACTCGAGAACAGCTGGACAGATTGGTTTATTATTTGTGGAAGTCCAAGTAAGGTTTAAAAGACAACAAAAAAGGATATAATGCGAGGCAATAAGGAAAAAAGTTAAGTTTTCCAATACAAACAGAACGGGTTGAACGAAGTTCGACGGAATAGCTAGAAATTAGTATTTTTTTTTTCCTTTAACGTCTATAACCAATGACACGGTCCGCCCTTGATCTTTCTTTAAAAACTCGGCTTTTTTATCCCAAGTACCCAGCCACAAAAAAAAATTAATTGGCAAAACTGGGATAGGAACAACGCTGGCTTGGCGATTGTTTTGCCAACTTTCACATATAGGGAGCTACGGGTTACGACTAATCGTGGAGTATCCTGGTTCTACCTCAGCTTACATAGTGACACGGGCGTGAAGATACCTACTTACAAGGGATGCCTGGCTTATTTAAAGATCAAAAGTTTTTCGCCCATACCAACCCTCAAACGAATACGATCGTTTGACAGTCTGAGCTATTATGACAGTACGAACTCGATCACCTCGATATTATTTGTAATGTGGAACGATAGCGAACAAGATCAAAGCTCCCTGACGCACTGTTAAACTACTATCTTATAAGGTTTTTTAAAAGCATACTCATACAAATAAATATTAAATAAAAAAATCTTTTTTTTCTGCCAAGACAATATTTAGGAACATTTAATAATATTGTTTCACCAAAAAAACAAAAAAGTACACATAAAATAGATACATATAAATATCAAATAACATATATATACATAATATATACATAATTGTTAAAAAGTGTATCTGTTTCGAATACATCTCCTAAACTTACAGACGACTTTGTATTTTTTAGCAACTTGGAAAAAAGGAGGTTATATGTATATGGTCGACTCCTGTATATTTTTTTATGTTTAATAACCGACTTCTCTGTCATTTCTGAACCGATCTTAAAAATATTTTTTGTTTTTTTATTTGATAGAGCGTAGGTACTTTTGAGGAGGTCCGAAGCAAATGGACTGGGGGTAATGAAACCCCAGGGAAATCACAGAAAATATTTAATTTTTGCGTATACAGATTTACTTAACGAAATCGATTTACTTATTGCAATTTTACTAAGATTAAATTATTTTGTAATACTGAAATAATCAGAAGGATTGATGTATATTTTTTATCTTTCCGTACACAAAGAAAATAAAACACAAATCAAAACTATCCACATACATTAAAACCATCCATTTACTCGTTTGTCCAAAGAAAGGTTCTAGAAGGTGACATGGTTGTAATGCGCTGGATTTCGGAAATGCTTAGTGTAAATGTTATAAATACAAAATAAATACGAAATTTTTATTTTGCTGTAAATAAATTGTAATATGACAGTAAAATAAAAAAAACATGTCATCTAAGGTTTCCATCTTTACTGCTCGAGATGTGCTATAAATCTGCTCGTCGGAGACAGAAAGTAAAACTTCGTTTAGCGTAGCGAAATAAAATCACCTATCCGATTGGAATTAAAAAAAAACTTCTCAAGTTTTAAATAAAGAAAAATCTTTAAGAATACTAAAAATAAATTTTCTCCTTCACCTTGTAGGTTGCCTGGTAGAGAGCGTTCCGAAGCGATAAGACCGCCTTTATGTATGTACTTTATGTTAAACATTACGGTCTAATTTGACAGGTCTAAAAGTGTTTTGTCTCTCTCTGTTACTTTCGTTGAAAGAAGATAGCGATAACTTAAAATTAGTATAGTGAGTGCACAACAAAATTACCACCAGTATCTATTTTTTAAACTTTGGGGCAAAACAGTGGTCTTAATTCGACTATAATACCTACACTTAAATATCTTATTGATAAGAACGCCATCTTCATTTCTCAAGACCAACTACTTTGTTTCCAAACTTTTTAGTGCGCTACGTATCTGTGATGTTTATCGTTATCATCAATATATTTGTTTGTGTGTGTCAAATGCACGGTAGTGTGGGTAATGTTTTATTTATTGATTTAATGTACTTGATAAGCATTATAATTGAAAAATATTAGCGGTCTGCACTTCTCCCACACATAAACTTTAAGTGTGCCAAATTTTGTGCTCCTGCGTCGGCGCAGTTTTCGTAAAAAGGGGGTCCAAAGTTTTGGCACCACGTATTAATGTATACATTCACTCCTCAAAGGAATATGAACATTAAAATTGGTATAAAAAACTAAATTCCATTCATTAACAAACCACGCGCGAGTACACCAATTAGTATGGATTTATGTTAAAATCTACTTATAACCCGTATCTCCTACATCGTTGTATGAAAATCTACATTTATAACAACACGATAAGGCGTATAATTATAATGTTTTAGCACTCATATCTTGTTAGACCATGTTTCATACATAAATTGATGGTTTTGTAACACAAATACATATCTTATCCCGCTAGTGCAGTACATGGCCATTTTCCTTTATAATCTTGCGAACCTACTGAATATTAAATAAATTTAAATTTAGATTTTGCAGAAGTTCTACTTTGATAACTCTCTGTCGTTAGTTGCTTTTACTTTGGGGATTGATGAAAATTTAATAAATACTTTATAAAAGATTCTATAAATTTAACTAAAAAGCGGTTTTTGGATTATTTTGCCATTAAAATGTTAGTTTTTGTTTTCAATAAATAAGTGTCAACTTTCAATAAACCATTATCTATTTATGTTGTGTCTATATTATTATTGTGTTTTTTTTTAAATAAAATACTTCTTGAGTACCCACACAGTAAAAGATACCAAGCACTAGATCTAATTTGTAGTTGAGACTCTGAAGACCAAAATATTTTTTTAAAAAAATTCGTGTTGCTTGACAAAATTACACAGTATTACTGAATTTACAGAACTAAGTAAGCGTAAATTTACGAAATATCCCGACTTTTTTGTTTTTGGTAAAAAAAAAATTAGACGCCGGTTTCACTAATCACAGTCTAAAATTAACATCTAAACAACATGCTACACGATGATGATGTGACAACATGTTATTGGTTGAGAATTTTAAACTGTGTCTGTATAAACTCGTTAAAAGTCATGTTTGTATATATTTATAATTTATTTAAAAAAATCCTATAGTGGACATAGGACGCTATGGTTCTGACACATCCGTCACATCCACTTTCTTCAACTACTAGAACTACATAGTTGAAACTTGGTAAATAGATGTATTGTGTAGGTATATCGCTGTAGAATTTTAAACAAAATACAATATAGGAGGATGCATGGAACTGAAACTCAAAAAATATTTTTATCAAACCTATACACGAGGGATATTTATATAAAGCTCTGTAAAATGATATTAGGGTTTCTATAATTATTTTTCTCATAGATAATCGTTTGAAACATAGACACTTCTAAAATGGTGTCCACCTTCCGATTACTTTACAAAAAGAAGAGAGTGAAAACTCAGTAAAAACTTTTTTTTTTGGGAACTGGTTGGAACGAGATACAGTCAGCATTTTTTTAGATGTATACGTTTCGAAAACCACCAACATAACATAGTCACTTATGCAAATACTGCGAGAATCAATTTTTTTTTTGCTGTTGATTTTATTTGTATATTACAAGATAGCGAATAAACATACCTACTCTCCTGAAGGTAAGAGATAACCGAGGCCATAGTCATCATAGATGTTGTAGGTGCGTCGCTGTCGTGTATCCAAAGTGTTAAGCCAATTATGCAAGTCTAGCGGCTATTCCACTTTCCGGACCAGGACATGACACTCATTATGGCGGCAGGAATAGGCAGAGCTGTGGATCCTAACTTAGACGAGTTGCAGCAAGGAAGTCTACCACCAGCGTTCTTGATGGCAAAGACAAATTTAACCATGGGTCGTCTCTTACGAATTGTCTCTAAGTCAGAGAGTGTATACAAATTCATAATTGTATTATGGGTCATCCAGTCAGATATTACTTGGTTCTCTCAATATATGTGCATAATTCATGCTTTCTATGAGTACTCCGGATTCCTTAAGGACTAGCTTGACTCGTATTTGACCAATTTATTTTTATCGACTTTGGAAAAAGGAGGAGGTTTGACTCCTATGTTTTTTACGTATGTTTACAATTTTTCCGTCTTTTTTGATTTAAAAGAGCGTAGTTCCGAGGTAGCCCCATTGTCACCAAGTCTGGATTTGATGACGGAATCCCATGAAAATCGTGGGAAATAATTGATTTTCATGTCCGTAAACAACTTAATAAAATAGAAGTCGGATAGTAAACTTAATTATTGCTATAGCATATTACGATATTGTAATTATTCGTCCGATAAAGGAAGGTTCTTAGAAATAGAAATAGAAAATAGTTTTATTCACATTCACCTTTCAGGAGGAACTTGTGACGAGTTATATAAGACGAGACTATATAAAGCTAAAAACTACCACCGGATCCAAACGCGGCCATACACTGAGAACTTGATAAGATCCGGCAAGAAAATCAGCGGGCTTGTCTTTTTTTCCTTATTCTATTTAAATGTAATTAGTAATATACCACACATTATTACTAATAAGAGATTGACATGAGGAGCAATTAATCACAAGCACTCTTATTCAGCAATGGTATAGTTACCCTTTTTATACAATTTCACTTTGACACATTCTTTAAGTTTATTTAAAGGCAGATCTTTTTTACTGTCGGGAAGTTTATTGCAAAAGCGTATACATTGGTCCATAAAGTGGAGGCACACTAGACTAGAAACCTATTTACTATTTATTGCTTTAATATAAAAATCTGCAGCTAATAAATCAGTGTCACCAAATTACGCAAAACCTACCTACTCAACCACACCCTTGTGTATGGCAAGAAACACGTTATTTTGAGGATAATCGTAAGATTCCGATAGACAATGATTAATTCATACAAACTTAGTTCTAGAATCATTTGTAATTTAAACATATTCTAACAAATTCTGCTGTTATCTATATATTAATACGTGATGCCAAAACTTTGGACCCCTTTAGTTATACACTTATAGTTTATGTGTAGAAGTGCAGAACGCTAATATTTTTCAACAATAATGCTTATAAAGTACATTCAATCAATAAATAAATATTACCCACA
>NJDC01006737.1:0-11754 GCA_002245475.1 Calephelis virginiensis | reverse complement strand
AAGTTTAGTAGTTGGTCTTTGAGATTGAAGATGGCGTTCTTATCAACAAGATATCAAAATTTATTATGGTCAATTTCGACCAATGGGCGACCACTAATTTAGATAAATTTGATAAGCTAGAATTGTTACTTAAAATATGTTTTAAAACTCAAATCTAGCTTAGATTTATTGCAATGTAAACTAATTCAAATGCAATAGAATTTTTACACACTAAATTGTTTTATAGTAATTTAAAAACCGATCCCGACTCTGAAACACCATAGCACTTGATACTATAGGCCTACCCGGTAAGGGACTTGAAGTGAAAATGTGTGTGTGTATGTACAAATAAAATACGAATTATTAAGCGTAGCATTCGCCCACCTACCTAGGAGAACCCTTTACCCACTACAAGTTGTTGAGAATAAACTCTTCCGACTAACCACCGGCGCGCCGAGGTACACGCGCAACGTAGACCTATACAGAGACTTGGAATTGCCTAGCCTAGCGAAGCACTTCCAAGAACACTCGCGCTCCTATTTTTCTAAGCTAGAAAATCACCCGAACCCTCTGATGGCAGCAGCCAATAATTATGTCCCCGAGACGCACCGTCCGCTTCGCCGGAGGCATCGTCACGTGATCTTAGACCCCGACGACCCCATTACCGAGGCAAATGCCTCATACAACACTACACACATAGCTACAAAATCGCGACACTTAGCCACGATGTCCTCTTCCGACACAAACCAAGATCTCACCCTAAGCCGAGGTACGGTCTCACAGGAGACACCCTTATGGGGCAGGCCCCACTCATAATTCAATCTCTGGCTGAGCACTCTGCTCGCCCACTAGCCCGCTGACGTTGTAAAAGTTGTTAGACGTAGTACACAACAGTAGACATTTCGAAAAAAAAAACGAATTATTGATTGATGTAACTAGTTTTAATTATGAAACATATTAATTTATTTTTTAAAATCAGATTTTTTCACAGCTTTCTTCAAACACATCGTCGGTACGCTTAGAAAATAAATATAAAATTGATAATGGGTGAAGTTTAAAAGTCGGGTTGCAGTACAAATATAAAACAGTGTGGTTATTTCCCAAGTACTATAGTTGTTCTGTGTACTTACTTATCTACACTCCATTGAAGCAATAGAGTTGTTATGTTATTTTTTTATCAATAAAATTGCAATTAATACGTAGTTTACAAATAATATAAGTAGGTAATCTCAGGCAAAAGACGAATACGCTCGTGATATTTTTAAAAAGATATCAACAACAAACAACAACGTGACCATTCGTCATGACGCGTCACTCGCTACTCTAACACCACGGATACCGCTTAGGGACTTGTCGATGCGCATGTTTGTTGAGTGCAGTTTTTGAACATTTATAAGTAGTTTGCATACTGTTTCATATTTGTATTGTGGTCGGAACTAAGAGGATAATTTTACTAAGATAGGGGGGAAATTATGTCCCTCTAACTATTATATGATAAAAGAAATGCTTACGCCAGTATCGCCGAATTCTACAGAAACGCTCAACGCGCGCTTGCATCGCAGAAACATTGAGGAAAATCGTAGGTAATTCCCAAGTGGCGCAATTTAAGTAAATGGAGGTTTAAGAATATCCATATTGAGTACGAATCTTATCCTATTAATATTATAAATGCGAAAGTTTGTAAGTATGGATGTATGGATGTTTGTTACTCTTTCACGCTCGAATGGCTGAACGGATTTGTCTGAAATTTGGAAGACAGATAGATTGTGACCTGGATCAACATATAGGCTATTTTTAATCCCGATCGCACACCGGGTTTCTGTGAAAACGCGGGCGAAGCCGCAGGTAGCAGCTAGTAATAAATATGCGGAAAACATATAAGTATATAAGGAATGACACTACAACTTATTAATGGCGATGAAATGGTAAAGTTTTTATTAAACTTTGCGAAAAACCATTTTAACCATCGACATGTAGAGAGGGTTGTAACATAAACATTGTATATATAAATTTGTATCTGTGAGTGTATGTCTGTCTGTTTGTGCCATCATAACTTTTGAACGAATTTACCGATTTCGATGCAATTTTTTTTTTGTTTGATAGCTGACGTGATCAAGATAGTTCTTAGCTGCATTATACGTGGGTTTTGTCGGGGTTCATTAAATTTTAACTTTAGCGTTTTAGTGTCGAATAAGCCTATGAATTACCGTTTCCATGGTACCCGTAAGAGGTTGGATAGTTTCCCGAGCCCGGACTCTATACATGGTATGGTTTGCAAAAACGTCCGTCTGGTTCTTCATATCCAGTGTGATTTGGGAGACTTCCACAAAAGTTACAAGGGTTCGCGTGGAATTAACGAAATTAAGGTTTATTCGATATGTAATAGAGAAAGTGTCGAATTAAACATGGAAAGTATTGGACTGGAACGTAACTTCCTGGATTGCCAAAGTAAGAAGTTCCTTCGCTATTCTCCGTACCTACTATATGGCAGTGTAAGAACTTTTCGTGTAGAGTAAAATTAAGTTACCTATAATAACTTTTACGAAAAAATCTTTAAAAATAAAAAGCTTTTTGTAAACAACAATGAAAGAAACATTGCATGTTAGAAGTTTGACGTGTCTGCATGTATCAAGTCTGTGGCATCATAATATTTCTATGAAACAATTCAGATGCGCATTTTGTGTTTCACATCTGACGTGAATTTTTTCAGGTTTTAACGGGGGCTATTTATTTAATACTACTAGTGGAAGCCTATTGGTCGAAATTCAATCATAATAAATTTTAATATCTTGTTGATAAGAACGCCATCTTCATTTCTCAAGACCAACTACTTTGTATACAAACTTTTTAGTGCGCCATCTGTGAAGTTTTATCGTTTTCATCAATATATTTATTTGTGTGTCAAATCCATTGTAGTGTGGGTAATATTTTATAAGCATTATTATAGAAAAATATTAGCTGTTTGCACTTCTCCTACACATAAACTATAAGTGTGCCAAATTTCATACTCCTCCGTTCGCGCAATTTTCGTAAAAAGGGGTCCAAAGTTTTGGCATCACGTATTAATATATATATATATGGACATTGCATTCAAAAAGCAAAAATATACAAAATATAGGAGAAGTAACAACGCACAAAAGTTGAGCTTATCTCTAACTACACTTTACGTTATTGAAAAATTTTAATTTTATTGTTTCTGTTAATCTAGATAAGTTCCTAAGAATACATACGCATGCAAGCAACATTTAAAGTTAAAACTTCTTGTCGCGCTGAACATCGCTTCAATATAAATGGTTGTTAACTTGGGTTCAGCTAAAGGTGATGTTATTTTATTATTTCTTGTTTCTGAAAATCTAATTATTCTAATGATATTAAACAGCAGTCAGGCGGGCTACTTGCATGATATACAGAAATGCGAGCGACACGACTAGCGGCGAAAATTGGGCAAGTGACGACCCCTACGTCCTGAGATAACCGTCGCTGAATACACCTAAAATTCGGAAAGACGTCCTCTTCCCTCACAACTAAAACTGGAATGGATGGAGAGATGGGTTTCAGTCGTTGATGTCTTTTCTATGGCAGCATTCAAATTATCTTTTCACGAAATATTCGGTAATTATGAACGAATAGTCATTTCAATAAAAGGGAATCGAACTTGGGATATGTCTATTTACCTATTTGCTAACTTTAAAATATGCTACGGATTTGAAAGCAATTTTCACGAACTTGAAATATTTTTTCCAATATAAGATAAGACTTACACGGGTTAAAAATACGGACAGTTCACTAATTTAAAAAATATACAGTACTTAGACATTCGTTCAAAGTAGAGAACCAATAATTTTCATATCTCATATTCTCCGAAAAAACTATTCGTAAAGTATCTAAGAAAAACCTCGATCACGTCACCTTCGAAACAAGAAAATTCGAATCGAAATCGGTCTATTCTTTAAGGAGTTACGATGTCACAAACAAGCTCACTCACGTACACGTTAAACTAATTCCGTAAAGCAGAGGTTCCCAAACTTATTTCATGTAACGCCCACTTTGAAAATCAGTTGTTTTGTAGCGCCCCCCCCCCCTCGTTTTTTTCTTGTCAATAACCTCAATAACATATTTGTTGCGCCTAGTTTAAAAAAAAAAACATTTTTTTCAAGATTTATACCGCCCCCTCTAGGCTTCCAGCGCCCACAAGGGGGCGTTATCGCCCACTTTGGGAAAGGCTGCCGTAAAGGGTTGAAAATGAAATAGGCCAGGAGATCCTTCAAATTGCAAAGTGACCACACTAAGCTACAATAAGTTAATTAATTTTATAGTTTTATGGAAACTGTTTTGTATCAAATCTCTTAAACTTTTTGACGGTTGGTTTTGGTTCAAGTTCTAAACACTGTCTTCAGAATGTCGTATATTAATTATAAGTTTGTGAGAATAGAATGTTTGTTACTTATTTACGGAAAGACTACTCAAGGGATTCAGATGGAACTTCACAGTGATATAATTTAACAGGATAACGCCTATGCGGAGTCTATCTCCAATTTGTAAAGCTTTTGTATAATTTTGAACGCGGGCAACTTCATTTTTATATTTATATTATATTATATATACTGTTTTACATTTATTATATTGTACGACCGATTTTAATATTTGTTTATTTACATACCTATAGATATACAACTTCACCCATAATATTATTACTTCTCGTATATGTATTTTTTCTCTAGATTGTGTGAACGATGTCTATATATAATTTATAATTCATAAAAATTACTTTCATCGATTGGAAATTATTTATTAAATCAAGGTGGCTAAACTCAATGATTATTTTGAAGTTTATAGTGACACACACAGGTGACACAGACACAAACACAAACACAGATTACAAACAGCAATTAAAGGGGTTTACGAAAAAGGTTTTAGATAGGCAGAATTTAGAGACATTCTCCACAGGTTAAAATGGATATCAAGCATTTGATCAAGAATTAAAAAGAAGTATTAGTAGTATTCCAGTGAACTAAAACCTTATTTTAGAAACTAAAGATGTTAGAAACTCTTACTTCGTACTAACTAAAACTACAATTTTTTTCAGAAAATTATCGCATTTTACGTTTTAATTAAAAAATAAAAAGATTTAAGATTACAATAAATTTTCTAAAACTTGAGAATCGTTATGAAAGCTTCGCTTGTATTAAAAACTTGTATGAATACTTGTTTTTGAATTCCCGAGTTCAATGGTCTATCAAAAATTTAGAATACCTAAGTCGAAATAACAGTATTATTTTCTGTACGTAGCAGTTTCCTAGCATTATTATACATACATACAGACATACATACATACATATCTTTACGCCAAGTCCCTTACGGGGTAAGCAGAGAGTATCGAGTGCCAGACCTCACGATCCTGACAAACCTGGAGACCAAGGCTGACATTTCACGATCAGATCAATCGGATACTATCCGAGGGTGGTGTCAAGAGTCTCCGAAACCGGCGTGTTTGTATGAAAAGGATTATGAATGTGAAGGAAGCATTATTATAAGCTTACAAAAATAGATTTTTCATAATTTCTAAGGACTCACTTGCTCAATTCAATCAAAAAATCAAATAAACCTTACATGATATGATAATATTGGGAGTTTCAGAAGTTCCAATAGCCACGTTGCGGTTTCATCATCAGATCAGCTTCATGTTATAATAATTTTTCACTATCCAAGTTACACGTGAATGCAAAATGTTAAACAAACCTTAACCGCGAAGTGAACCAAATTCAACTTGCAAGATTCCACCCGGACAATCATAATTTAAATTGCAACGTTATGGACGTTACTTAAACTACGAATGTTAAAGTTTATCTAATTAAATACCAGCTGATCTGGAAAACGTTGTTTTAACCTGACATATAAATTGAAATAAATAAAAAACGGGTTGGATGCATTATAATCAACTAGCGGTTGGGTGAGTTCGCGTGTTCGCGTCCATTTCGAGGACATCGTCCAAAAAACCCTTAAAAATAAGTATACTACTAACAAACTAGGGAAATGAAAAGTCGTTTCTGTCTATAATACGATATATAATAGAAACACACATACACAGACAAAAGAAAGTTAAGTCTGTTTAAGGAAAATAATTCAATTTATCTATACAAAAAAATTGTGTAAATATCTATAATTTTAGTAAAAAATAGTGAACAGGCGTGCGTTTCATACGCAATTTTTCAATGTTTTGAGTTTAATTAAAGATTGTATTCATTCCTATACCTTAAAAATGAAACATAAGAATAAAAATAATGATAATTTTGATTGATTGACTGATTAAAACTAAATTTTTCTTTAAAATTTCTAAATGAAATCTCCCCTGAACTCCTTTATGAGATGGTGAACGCAAACTGGTCCATGGGTGGACGCGATCTTGATTTTGTAGACGCGGACTGGCGAAATCGCCTTATTTTGGTTATTTTAAGCATTAAAAATAATCACTAGACATTTTGGCTCAAAATCAACTTTATCCTAAAAAGGACTATACTATAGATGGGTTACAATATTAGTTAATTCAAAACTAGATCTAGAACATTTTTATATTTTCCCTCAAACCTGCAAACTCCACTAAGTGGACGCGAACGAACGAAACATCCTATGAGATAGGTGTACTTAGCAACTTGTTCTCATGTCTAGCAAATATATATACAAAGTTATAAAATCAGTCCAGCAGTTTCAGCAGGAGATAATAATTAAGCACAGTAAAACTGCAAAAACCGACTCCAATTGGGTTTTTGAATTATTATTTTTTTTGCGATAAATAGAAAGATCATATATAAGTTTCATAAAAAAACTATTTAAAAAAAATTGCAATAATTCAAAAGTTATATCAAAATAAAAATAAGTTTTTCGAAGACATGCCGACAGCTCCCGAACAAACCCGAGTGAATGTGACGTCATAATGTTAGTTTAGTAGATAGTTTAGTTAGTTAGATGTTTAAGTAATGAATTCATTAATTTTTATGTAATAATTTTGATTAAATTGAAAATTGAAATAATTTGATAAAAATATAGGTTATGTATTGGACTAGATTAAAATGAATGAATTTCATTTTATAATGATTTTTCTGTCGTTATAATAATATTCAAATAATTATTATGATTTATGTTTTTTTCAAGTCAAAAGATGATATGGAAAATTATATTTATCATACAACAATGGGAGGTAAAGCAAAGATTAAAATTGATGTGACACTACACAAGTTTGATTGTCAACATCGTAAAAAACAAGGCAGTACAACGATTATAAGATAGCAAGCTACTTCAGACTTCTGTTGGTGTTGGATCTTTATTTCTGCGTGTAATGCTGATGCATGTTTACAACCACCTGTTCACACAATAGAAAAGGTGATTATTGCTTACAACATCAAAAAATAATACAATTGAATAGGAGTATAGATTACCCGTTAAAGCTGCACAGTCATGGCATTGAAAATCTTGAATTTTTCTTGACTTTTCAGTAATATTTAAAATAACTGAATAAACTTTGCTTCGAATTCGATGTTCTGGACAAACCCGTCCTTTCAGGATACATATATTATTTTTACGACAAAGTTGAACATAACCTATAGCTTTGTCGCCGTAACTCTCACACGATACTCTACAATTTATGCAATAAATATTTATATTGAACATATATGAAAAATAAATATTTAAATATTTCTATTGACATTATTTTTTAACAGACTTTCCTTGATGCTTTGGCACCTCAAACTTCAGCAGATTCGAACCGAACATCATTTGTCAAAAAATTGTTATCAAAAATATATCAACATCACGAATATTATCAGACTTTGCCTTTATAAATCCTTTGTCACACATAGGCAGACGGAATTAAGTAACAAATTTTTTAGCAATAAATTTTCGATATTATTGTCAAGTCACTTGTAATTGCCGTAAACGCTATACTATTCTTGAATAGCTATAACATTATGACGTCACAATAATCGTGTCGTGTTCATAGTCACGTGATTTTTAATTAAATTTTATCAACTTTTAATTGCGTATAATTAAATGAAAAAATATTTTTTTTCGATCTTCGCATGACACATCGATATAATAACGAACTTTTAAAATACATAAAAAATCAATATTTTTTTTATTTTCAAAATCCCAATTATTGGATACCACGTCACGATTTGATGTTTCTTTTTTCAAAAGATCTCATCTTTGGCGAGGTCGTCAAGAAAAGTGGAAAATTAATGCACTATCAAGTATCAAAAACCACTTTTCAGATCATCATAAAATTAATATGGGACCACCTCGAAATCATGATCTATCTTACTAAAAAGAAGAATCAAAATCGATTGGCTGTTGACGGTGAAATCGCGTAACAAACATACAAAAAAACCATAGTCAAATTGAGAAACTTCTCCCTTTTTAAAATCAGTTAAAAATATGCTACACACCATACAATACAATAAAATAACTCTGTATTGTGAACCACATATAAACAATTTACAAATAAATAAATAAAGATCCAACAAATGACACAAATTGAATCTAGCCACAAAGTAAGCAAATTATATGCTTGTGTTATGAGTGTTGGTCTACGATTCTAATACATAAAATACTTAAATAGATACCGGAATAAATTTAATAAACACCTAGACCCGGAAATGCAGACATCCAAATGTTCATCATACAATTGCCTGACCCGTCGGGAATCGAACCCGAGCCTCGCGGTTGGTCGGTGTAGTTGGGCATGCACGCTAGTCCCTCGACCAACACAGCGAAAATAATCGATAAGGTAAGGTTGACCTATTTTAATAAGTATACACAGTTTAAATTTAAATTTAAATCACTTACTCCAGTCAAATAAACATTTAAAACAAAACGCATTTCTGATTTTTGAAGCCCGACGAAAAGAGAGGGTTGTTATAAATTTTTCGTGTCTGTGTGTGTGTCTGTCTGTAGCATCTTAACTTTTGAACGGATTTTTTTTTGAGAGGTGATCGAGACGGTTCTTAGACATGTTGGTTTTTTGCGGGTTTTCCCACCATCGAGGTAATCAAATAGGCTACCTTCTCCGAAACTCTCCTGGGTGACTGGTTCAGGAAGCGGACTATAGATAAAACCCCATAAAAGTGCAGCGGTGTACTTTAATCGAGGCGTCAAACCCAGCGAACGGATGAGACCCAGTCGTAACCCGGGTATAATCACAATGTTCGGCAGAGCGATCCCCTGGGAAAATTCAAAAAAATACCTAAGTCACCCTAGACAAAAATAAATCGTTCGAACCGCATATTTCGCGTGTCACAAATTAGGCTAAGTTCGTACTTAGCCGTCTCTATTATTTAATTAATAAAAACAGTAAAATGTCACTTCGTAACAAACTTCGTGACACTTTACAAAACTAGTGTTAGACCTATATTAGCCTACGGTAGTGTAGCCTTTGGGCATACCTTCCCGACCCATCTCAATAAGTTACAAGTAATTCAGAATAGGTTCATGCTAACTACCACCGGTGCTCCGTGGTACGTTCGCAACGAGGACCTACATCGCGACATCGATTTACCCACAACAGCGCAGCATTTCAAAGAACTATCGGAACGTTACTTTGAAATAACGGCTGCCCACCCGAACCCGGTGTTAGCACCCGCGTGTGACTACACACCGGCACACGTGTCCACCAATCATAGAAGACCCCGCCACGTGTTATCGGATCCTCCGGACCCAATGACCGCGGCAAACGCTATACTCCCTCCTCCCAACCCGAACACAAATTCACAAAACATCACACTACACCGTCTCCGGCGGTCTTGGCGAAGAAGACCTCTCTTGCGCCCGGCGCCTTGATGGAGGAGTAGCCGCCACTACTCCTCCATCAAGTCCACCCAGTAACCAGAATGCAGCACCAAGTCGAGGTACGGTCTCCCGGGAGACAGCCCTTGTTGCTGGCGTTGTAGGTAACAGTCCAATCCATTTAAATAATGATGTCTCGGGTTGAGCACTCTGCTCGGCCCACAAAGCTCGGTGAAGTTGTAAAAACCGCGAGGTTAGCAACAAGTTATTAATTTAAAAAAAAAACGCGGGTTTGTTATTTTTTCAAATTTCGTGTTACAATACTAAGTACCTAGTTCTGTTTACGCAAAATATTGTTTATTAATTGCGGGATCAAAACACCCTGCAAGAAGTGCAAAAAAAATTAAAATTGTTGTTTGCAATTACTCGAAAACCATAAAATTACACAAAAAAGTCCAAATCATTTTAAACTTCAGCCTTTTTGATGAACCCCCGAGAAAACCTTTAGGTATTTAATGTAAAATTTCAGCCACCTTTTCTCTAGATACCGGCTAAATTTCTTACTACTGTAAATAAAAAAAATAATAATATATTTGACCGCCTCGTTGGTCGAGTGGCTAGCCTACACGCCTAACTACACTGACCAACCACGAGGCTCGGGTTCGATTACTGACGGAATCAGGCATATGTGTGATGAACATTTAGGTGTCTGCATTTCCGGGTCTGGGTGTATATTATGTATATTCTGGTATCTATTTAAGTATTTACATGTATTTTATTGAATCAGACGTTACTTTGCGGAAATCTATTATAAAAGATGTAAAATAAGCCTTTTCGTGTGTCGTCGTTTGTACGGTACGGTCGAATTCCTGAGGATGCCTCGGTGTAGAGGCGAAACGTACGTCGAGTGCGATTTGGTGTTCTCAGTGGTGAGTGCTTCGACAAAGTTGGCGAAGGACGTGACAAGTGGTTTTGTTTCCCGTGTTCGGACTCTATTTGTGATCTGGTCGCGGAGGTGGGAGGTGGGAACTTTAGGTAGGGTTGTCACATGTAAAGAACGTGACAATTTATATTGTTTCCCGAGCTCTTCCTATATTCGTGTTCTGGTCGCGGAGGTGGGTGGTGGGAACGTCAGTTAGGCTTGTCACATTCTGTGTCGTTTGGAGGATAATTTGCCACAACGGTTACACTGCTTACGCGGAATTAGCAAAATAAAGGCTTATTTTACATCTTTTATTTACATGTATTACAATCTTTGTTTAACACCCATAACACAAGCATATAATTTGCTTCCTTTGGGGTATCAATCTTCAATCTGTGTAACTTGTCCTGAAAGTATTTATTTTATTTACTTATTCTAATGAAACGTCAGAATGTTATTAAATAACTGTTGTCAGCGACTTCGTATACAATGACGGCGTAACGAAAAATGCATTCAAGGATTCTGTGCATGATGGACATGCATGTAGTTGGAATTATGTGTTGGAAATTTCATGAATTTTTTAAAAATGTTTATATTTTTGTATTGATTTCACTATTATTTCATTAATACTATCTAATGCGACTTGATTTTTATTTAATAACTTATAAATAAAACATTTTACTAAAAACAGCAATGTACGTAATAAAACTGCGTATTAGGTCGGCACTGACAGCTCGCAACGCGCGGGCTTAATGCATATTATACTTTGTTTGCCAAGATTTCAGCCCACTGCTGAATATTCAGAAAAACTGCTAAATATTCAACCACTTGTTTCCGATAAAAACTGTAAAAGGAATTTTGAAGTCTGATATGTATCTCAACTACCACAGAAGTTTTCGTTACGGTGTCAAGGGGTCATCCATAAATTACGTCACACGTTTAAGGGGGGGAGGGTATCATCTTAATGTGACATCATGTGACAAGTAACAGGGGGGGATCGAAAGCCTTGTGACGTCACGTTATAAAATACTAGAACACGAAATTTATGTCAACAAAAAACTTTGAATCTATGTTTATTA
>NJDC01006735.1:19903-46682 GCA_002245475.1 Calephelis virginiensis | reverse complement strand
CCAGGCTCCTTTGCAGAACAGAACATCTGCCTCCCTGCCATGCTGTTCCTCAAAGCGGAACATAGTCTTACCATTACTAACACCGTGACATCCTACTAGGTGGTAGAGTTTCGCAGTGACTCGTCCGAATTGATACCACTGCCTTACTTATTCCTGCCACAATTACGTCAGTGTTTGCCGTTGGCATGTTCTGGTTCGGAGGGTAAGGTAACCGGTTAACTTACATTTGCTCAAGGCCTAACATCCCCAACACAGGTTGGCAGCGCACCATTACCACCTTTGGTGGCTCTAGGCAGTGTTAGTTTCTATGTTAAAAAAAAACAACATTTATTTCTTATATTTCTTTAGGGTTCAGTGTTAAAAAATAATTAATCAAAAATGAGTTTTGGTTCAATGAGTACACCATGAGGTACACATTTGACCGGGATATTTTCCACATTGAATAACCTAATTTGCCTACTGTCTTCTTTACTTATAATACAATACTTTGTTGTACCATAAAAAACAGAATGCCGTGGATTGTTTATTTTAATTTATGAAAAAAAACAACCTTTTTTACATTCTAATCTGCCTTTGATTTATCTATATCACTTAATTAAATTCTATGCAATTGAACCAAGTTTCTGACTTTTGTGGAACACTCAACCTTTTGCATCAGGCAAATTCTCATCATACTGAGTAGTAATAATAATATGTTTGCAAACACTATATAACAAATGTTTTAACAAAAAAATAACAACTTTTTCTACTTTTAAAACTTAATAACTTTTTAGTTAGCTTATTAATTGAAGAGAAATAAAATGATGGAAACAAACTTAAAACATTCTATCTAATACTAACTATTATTTACAATTATCTAACACTTATATATCTTCTATTTACAAACATATAAGAAGGACCACTAGTAAGAAATCAGAATTCTTCTTCTTCTTTTATAAATATCGCTTTCAATACTTTTTCCTAATTTAGCTAATTTCAGGGTATAGGATCACCACATAGTACCTATATATTTTAGTTTGACTGAAGATATTGAGCTACCTAAAAGTAAAAACACAATTTACATGATCAGCACCAAACTTCACAAAAGACAGTTAGCACATCTGGATTTTCTAAATTTTGCTATTGCTTAATTTTGTTAGATTTTACATATCGACATAACATTTTCAATAACGATTAGTTGATAGTATTTCAAAATTCAGAATTAGATATTTGATTTGATAGTCATAACAACGTTATCAGTGGTTATCAGCAATGACATATTATTACGACTGTCCAACTGTGTAACCAGTACGTATTATTTGTTGCCAAAGTACAACAAAAATTTACGACTTGGATGGATTTAAAATATATAAATAATGTTATAATATTACAAAATACTCCTGTGATATTAAAACCACGAGTACTTATATTCGAATTAATATTTCTCTCATGTTTGTGTCATTTAAAACATTCAATTTGTTGGAAATTTAAGACTTACTTCTATTCTTATAATTAGTTAATTGTTAGCTAATTATTATTAGAGCAATTAAATCTGTATTCTCTATAAATATACAAGCATACCATCCTGGGCCCCGGCTTAGCTCGACTAAAACTTTCTACACTTACACTTTCCTAATAAATGTTTAATTCCACTCCTTTAGTGTGAATTTTAATTCACACGAAAATCGTTTCGTATTTTCGGACCCACATGGTGACTGTTAATTACATATGAACAATTTTATGTATTAGTTTAAGATAATAATGACGCCAACTACATAATGTTATGGGAAAGTCATTTTACATACTATCAGATTTTACGTTCATATTTATTTACTGTCATATTTCGCTAAAAATGAAACCCTTTAGGAATTGGTATCACTGCGTGCAATTCTAAAACTCATAAAAAATAAGATTTGCACGGCGCCTTTGTACTGCACAAAGCGGCAACGTCTCGATTACTTTGAGTTGAGGCGAGGTTTGGCAACGTCGCACGCACACACTCGAGTCGTATAACTCACACATATAAATGAATTTGCACTAACACTTACGTAAATTTAGCTCATTTTATCAGAATGAAATAATATACTATCAGGTTATTAAATTGAATTATATTTGATTTTGCGAAAGTAGGAGCACGAATAAGGCCTACTTTAAGTCATAATGAGTTTAAAATCAACATAGAACATTTTGAAAAAATCCCATAAATTTAGTATGAAAAACGAATCACCTTATGTTGTAAGAACGGAACAGAAATTGCGATACAAAGTTTTTTATTGGTCATTAAATAACTTCCGATAAACTAATATATCGGATTTCTTTAAAAAAGTTTAATAAATGTTACTTTGAATATTTTTTTTATGTTTTTGAATAAATATATAATAAATGTTTCGCAATACTATTTGTTTTATATAAAAGTACCATATACATATTATATCTATAGTTCCTAATATTCTACAATCCGAACGCCCCATGAATCTGAACGGAGGGTAAATTTTGGGATTAAAGAAGTCCTGCTGTAATTTGTAGTAATTGCAAAAAATCACTAAATAAGCAAATAAAAATAATATTGAATATCTCTGCTCTTATTCTATCAACTTTTCTGAAGAATTTATCGTCCTGCCAATAGATTGATAAAAATTGGCTGAGAGATTCCCGGAATAACAAATAATTCCAGAATAAATTTGTTTTAGACTAAAGCGTTCTAGTAAAGTGTAAACTACCAGACTAATTAAATTATCAGAACTCTTTTTAAAGATTGTAGTTAACATACACCGTTTTTACATACTATTATAAATTACAAATATGTATGAGTAAAAATGTGCTAGTTAAAAAGTTATATCCTTTGGCCTCGATGACTTACAAGTACAATTTTTCACTACACAACTATTATTTAAAAACTCATGAGAAAAACAGCCTTAACAGACTGTCAGAAAAGTCCTACCTTCACCTACTCCCCCCTCTTTTTTGAAGTTGGCTGATAAATGAAAAGGTTAATACATGAATAAGTTAATATTAAACCAACATACATAATTAAATACAATTTCTGTTCAAAATCACATAAATGTTCTAGGTTAAGAACTCACAACCACAGAGTACCTTACTTTTAACTCACAACTAATAATAGCCCCTGTGCACAAAGTACATTGAATAATAGGTCTTAGAGACATCAGCTAGTGTGGTTGATCACTGCCATCTACTGCGCAACGCTGGACCTACTGCTTGCAACGTATATATGCATAAATATAAAATGTATATATGTACTCGTATAGCTCCTACCTCAATTTGCTTTTTCTCGAATTATTGGTTTTGTTTTTCCATATTCTAAGTAAATGAAACACATAATAGTCGACATATTTATTGATTAAAATTATACAAAATATCATCATGGACGACAAAACATTCCTTTCGATACTAGTAATATGTAGTCAAGTAAATTGTAACCAAATTCCTGTAAATAATCGAGATGTAATTGACGATTTGTTATGTATTTAACACATTATCACGTAAACCCATAAAACGTAGCCAGGTCGTAAGCAGAAATTGCAAAACTTTCGTAGAAAAAATTGAAGTAGCTCAAATCGCAAACTTCGGAATCAGAAAAATCACAAAGACTGACAATTGACATATTAAAATCAGTGTTGCAAGAGTAAAAATTTAAAACTCGTTAAATATTCTATCAGAGAATCGGGAAAATTTAATTAACCAAAATAAAACACCATTTCATTATAGTATTAAAGTAGTGCGATAAAAAATATTTCAAGTCGTAAAAAAATGGTTAAAAGCCATATTTTTTAAAAACAACATGAAAATGTGTATGTAGTTTCAGAGATTACAGTTTATTCGCTTACGTACTACCACTTATAGCTAACAATTTTGTAGACATTTTATATGTAAAAAAAAGTATGTAGTTACCCTACACAACAACAGTACAATTATTGGCACCTTAAGCAAATTTCTCACTTTGAAAGTTTATAGAAAATAATTTACTTATAATATCGACTACAAAATGTTGATTTCCTGTTACCATATAATCTAACTACAATTCCAACTTAATTTAGAGTGCTCAAATATGACCTAATTTGAGTAATAAAGAAAATTTTAAGAAAATGCACGAAAGGACTATTGTTGGCCCTTTGGCATAATTATTGCCCCCAAAATATGGATAATGATTGGCAGTGCTAATTATTATATCAGTGGTGTGCCAATATTTGTAATCCAAAGAGAATAGTGATGGGAAATGAATTATACCTACTAAAATTTTCGTAGAAAAGATATTTATTAGATATCTAGGTATAATAATATATTATAAAGCTGGCAAGTTTTTTTTTATTTGGTTGGTTGCACGCGCTAATCTCAGGATATACTGGTCCGAATTGTAAAATTATTTTTGTTGAATAGTCCGTCTGTTGAGGAAGGCTTTATAACATCACGTTAAATCGTACAACTACAGGAAAAGAGTGGTTGGAACCGCTGTGGATAGCTAGTTTGTGCTACTTATGAGTTTTTTTTTCTAAAGAAAACAAAGGTGTTAGTGAAAAATTAGCCATTGCTTGCATCTTACGCATTGCTTGCAAGCATTGCAACTATTGCCAAAAACTGTCCGACTGGCGAATCATTTAAGCTGTTACATACCTTTTGTAATTATTAATAATAATACATAAATGTAAAATATATTGGGTAGATAACCTATACACATTCCTATGTGATTATAACAGATGCTTCCTTGGAAGTGTATTACTATTGCCAGAAACTTTCTGGCGAATAATTTCAGCCGTTAATCTTTGGAATTATTATAATATATGTAAGATACAATAAATGACTGCCTAAAAACATACAAAATGAAACAAAACATCCAAAAGAAAATTACTTACTTTTAGCGACATATTTATTATAAGACCCAAGTACATTACTCTCCTTTCTTTCGCAGTCAGGTAAATAATTTGCACATCACTACTAGTCACACCAAATAACGGCACATGGATTGACCCCTAGTATTGTATAAAAATTGGTAGTGCTCCGAGAAGTACAATGATTAGCACTGCCAGTATTTTTTTATCCTATGGCGATCGCTACGAACTGAAAATTATTCAATATAACTCTTTATTCTGACTTGATTCAATAACTAAAATGTCTCAGTTTTCTGTGAAAGTGGTTTTTAATTATTAGCACTCATGCCAATGAATTAGATTTGCATATAAATGTGAGTTACAGTGGTTAGCCCCTTTAAAAAGAATATTCCTCGTAAGTTTTTATGTATATTTGTAGATAAAAATTTAAAAAATCCATCTGTTGCTAATATAAGAACTAAACATCAAACGTGCATTATCCTAAACCATTAGTTTAAAGTGGAGAAACTTACCAAGCCTTAACGAATTTTCTTAAGAAATCAACAAAACTCATACACTCACCGTCACTCACAATGTTGTCACCGCCTACATTTCTTAATATTTGCATTATTAGCTTCAAGTGCCAATCACTGTATAGGGGCCAGCATTAGTACTGCTTACCCTAAGTATTTTATATGTATACGTACGTAAGACCCCTTACCTTACGTATGTAAAATTTAATAACTATATTTTTCACCTACAGGATTTTGGTATTTTTGTGCGAAGTTTGACAAGATTAAATTTTTATTACAACATTTGATTTATATTGTAATAATTAAAAAATTACAAACTGCCGGGAATCTGATAGTTACCCACTCATCGTTCGTCACGTTGACGTAGAATAGTCCTTCGAATAGTAGTGGTATACAGAAGGCTTAAAAGTATTTGAAGCTTAGGCTTCGCTGGTAGTATATTAATCTATGCGTTTAGGAGCCCATTTCAATGCTATTCCACACTTCATCTTATTTAAATTTGCCTTAAATTTTTCGCTTTTAAAATAAAGATGAATAATTAATGTTCGCATTTGGATAGGAAACGGAAAATTATTTTGACACGTTTTAATGAATCTTTTGTACAAATGTAATAATAATATTATAAGTATATAATTTTATTTAATTTTTCGTTTGAGTTTTCGTGGGATCGAAAAAAAAATTAAACGTTTTTTTTATGTTAATGGAATCGCCGTTATAAATTAAGAAAAAAGATTATTTTGGTGGTAGTTTGTGTACTTTTGTCCACATGTTGAGGATTCGTGAAGTTTTCTCGAAGCCGCCACTTCATGCCGCACTTCAGTGATCTTGGAATGTTACCGCTTTACTTTAAATCCCCATATGATTGTCTATAACTCATGCAATATTTTGAGTAACTCAAACCACATTTTGTAAAATCAGGCAGTACCTTGATGCAAACGAATTAAACTTGACTTACGGCAGATGCTTACACTCACTCAAAGTAGTAATAAAAAAATAAATTTTTATTTTAATGCCATCTACTGTGCAAAGTCAAAACTAAAAAGCAAAGCTGCTTTTCCATACAAAACCGAAAAATACGAAGCGATAATCCCGTGCCCCTGTGTGGGTCGGGGCTCCTTTGAAGAACAGACTGTAAGCCTTCCTACCAGGCAGCTTGTAATACATCTGACTAGGTGGTAGTCGCCGGGATTCGTATCACCGCCTTACCTGTTCCTGTCGCCATAACGTCAGTGCTTGCCGTTGAGATATTCCGGTTGTGAGGATAAGGTAGCCGGTAAACTTACCTGTTATCCCGGCCTCAGGTTACCAACTCACTCACCATTACCAGCTTTGGTGTCTCTAGGCTGCGTCAATTTTTTACCATCAGGTAATCCGTCTGCTTGTTTGCCTTTCAATATCATGAAAAAGCAAAGTTAAAGAAAAAAGATAATTAATAGTTATACAATTTCACCTGGCAAACGAAGTCGGGGTACAGCATCATAACTAAGATATTTGCTTCTTGTATGATAACGAGGTTCAAAATGCAAATGACACACACGGCGGCATCTATGAATCTTATCATTATCCAACGCCAGAATATCACCTCCAATATTATAAATCCAAGAACGAAACAGTTCAGGTTCTTTAGCAGGATTAGGAAATTTATGTAGGATTTCCTTTACAGAAACTGAAAATAGATTTGATTACATTTTAGTTATAAACATTTTTTTTATTATGAAGAAAGATTTAAGACTCTAAAATTTTTTATTACTGCATTGTCATTTTCAGCAAAAAATTTACAATTCAGGTGAAACAAAAGATACTAATAATAAACTCTTTATTGTACAACTAAATCATAAAAGTGTTACATATTACATTGACATGAACATATTATATACAAAAGGTTGTTTTATCATTAACAAGTGATTTCTTTCAAACACATCAAAATAGAAAAAAAGTGTTTAGAAAATACATCAAAATAAGGAGAATGTACTATAATATTAACAGACAATAAATTTAACTTTCAAATAATTAATTTAGGAAGTAGGTAATCTAATATCTTACAATAACATTGTTTGATTTATAAATAAAAGTTAACACAACAAAAAAATAAACATTAAACACTGATTATTTTTCAAATGGCCTTGTTACAAATTTAGAGATAAAGTATTCAAAGAAAAACTTCTCTACCATCTCCTTAAATCCATGGTTGCTGTCTGCCTGTCTTATTTCAACAGGGAGAGAGTTACACAGCTTAATTGCCTATACTGTTAATGAGAATTTATAAAATTTAGTTTTATGTACCTTTTCAATGATGGTGACCAATATTATCTCTATTAGGAAAAATAAAATCTTTGAAATAGATAGGGGTATTGAAAAAAGAATGCTTAATAAAAGATTAAGTGTATAAGCATTCCTATAAAGACAGATCGGTAGGTACTTAAGTTACACCTGAAAATCAGAAATGTAGAAATCATTTGTAAACGTGAATTTACAGATTCCAAATATCAACCACTTGCTGCTACCCGCGGCTTCGCCCACATAGTCTATTTATTTAATATTTAACTCTCCTACGCTACCCGTTGAAATTTTAAGATGAAAAGCGGCCTACGTCCTTCTTAAATTAAAAATTTAATGTAAATATGAAATAAAAAATATATAATAAAAATTAAAGTTTGATAATCTATTTTTATTTAAATATCATCTAAAATGTATTACACGATGATGTTCTGGAAAGAATAAATTTAGAAAGTAGTGCACTGAGCAGAACCGTTTCTTAGGGAATCAACCCCGTGTCTGTGTCGCGCGGTCTTTAAACTATAGTGTTAACGTAGTGATTATATTCTCTTTGATAGTGTTATTTTAAAACTGCGATATCTCCTATGAATATCTTAATTCATTCAAATTGAGTGATGTGAAATGCAGTTTTGTTTTAAATTAAATACTTGTGATGAATGACGAATGTTTTTGGATAAGGATTAACATCGTGTTTATAATATAACCTTCGTAAATAATGCATTATTTTGAAACAAATTTGGTTTGCATAAAAAAAGGTTGTAGTGAGCTAACTTAATAGATAGAAATGTGCTGTCGCGGACATTTTTTAGGAATTTTAACGGGGAACAATTCTTTCATACATGATTTTTACGAAACTATCAGAGTTAACGCAGCGCACACTCTCAATAGGAAAAAATCCCCCAATTTTAAAACATTTATCATTGGTGCTCCACTCCTATTGATCTTAGCATGATGATGTATAAAAGCCTATAGCCTTCTTCAATGAATGGACTGAAAGTTCAAGCAAACACACAAACAAACTCTTCAGCTTTTTAATATTAATATAGATAGTATAAATTTTGGTTCCGAGCTCTTACAAAAAAATATAGACGAACTGCTTTCATACCAACTTAGTCTTAAAAGGTGAGTTTCGGTTCATTTTATTAAGAGAAAAATCTGGAAAATTAATTTGTCTATACTAAACACATTTAGCGGTGACATGGTTTTGCATGTTTCCATGTTTATATTATAAGGTTATAATAAGGTTGATAAGTATACTTTTAAATTATCGCTACAAAAAGTAGCCTATGTTCTTTCGTTTCTCATTAAGTGTCTAAATACAAAGTTTGACTGTTATATCTCAAAAATAATGATTTTCCATACGAACATTCATCACCTTTTTTTACTCATTTCCCTCATTTTTTAGTGATAAAAAGTAACCTATGTTTTTTGGTTTATCATAAAGTGTATAAATACAAAGTTTCACTGTTACAGCTTTAAAAATGACGAATTTACATATGAACAGTCATCCCCTCTTTTTACCCATTCTCCCTTATAATTCTTGCAATAAAAAATAGCCTATGTTGTTCCTCAGGGTCTATTCTATCTCTGTTCCAAATTTCATCAAAATCGGTTCACTGGTTTAGGCGTGAAAGCGTAACAGACAGACAGACAATCAGAATTACTTTCGCATTTATAATATTAGCAGGGATATGTCAAAATTTTGGAGATATCCTTTTTTAGTTTAGTTTATCTTCAGTCAAATATAAGTAACTAGCATCAGCATATCTAGGATCGGAAGAATCAAGGATTCTGAATTTTAGTGGATATGGGGAAATGTTTATTTGAGATGCGTTTACCTTTCTATGTCCTTATATGCCACTTGATTCAGGCTACTACTGTATTTAAAGTCAACTTCATTAAATTCATTGGTCCACTTTTAAGCCCAACTTGTCACTCGAGATTCCGTTTTTATAAAAGGAGAAATAACTACCTACCTATAGTTTTAAAATAATGTAATGGTTGATGTGTATCCTTGACAGTGTTATGTTATGTTAGGGGACTAGGAAAACGTTGCTAAGTTAAAAGTTTTTTAACTTTGCTAATACGAACAAAGAGAGAATTGAAACAATTACAATCAAATTAAAAATTGTAAATAACGCAGAAACAGCTACTTATTCGATAGTAATACAATTGACATGATCATTCATTATGTTTTGCACCTTAAGTCACTTAAAAGCTTAATATAAGTTATTCGGAGGAACTATCAAAAATATCTTAATGCATGTCAAAATTAATAAAAAAAATTACCACAATTCGGTACACAACAACTTTTTTCTGATGCCATTGTAGAATATCGGAGTACAAAAACATTTCCTGTATCGACAAATAAATGTATTCTTCTGGTCTTCTTCGAATTAAAATGTTAATAGTAAGTGTTAAAACAGAAGAATGCAGTCTCAGAAGTCTATAAGTCTTGCTAAAGAGTATTTATATTCCATTTTGAAAAACTTTAGTTGAAAATATTGAAATATACAGAAATATGTGAATATTATTTGTATATAAGTCTTCTTCTTCTTTCATTAATTAAGTACCTATTTTGCCATTAGTCAAGTAGAAATTTGCATTAATTTTTATATCAATTATAATTAGTCGTCAGTAATAAGTCGTCAGTAAGTCATGTCAAGCTCTTGGGTAAAGCGGTGGCCTTTTTACACAAGCTCATGTAATGAGTTTTGGCGGCAACGAGGAAATTTACGATACGCTAATTTCTTCACGATTATTTCATTTGTGCACTTTCACAAAATGCCACCAAAATTGACTAATTTCACTCAATATTAACACAAAATTCAATAATTATGAAAAAACTTCGTATTTTTCCATTCGTCAAGTAGGAATTTGCATCAAGTTTTATATTGATACGCTAATTTCTTCATGATTATTACATTTGTGCACTTTCACCGAACAAAATTGTACAAAATGCCACCAAAATTGACTAATTTCACTCAACATCAACACGAAATTCAATAATAATGAAAAAACTTCGACCATCATTTCTCTCGATGGCGCCAAAACTACTGTATATAAGTCTGCTATAAAATTTAAACAAAATCATAAAAAAAATAAACAAAACCAGATTTTTTTGTTTTTGGTTTATTTACCCCAGTGTTGCTATCGTAAAAAATTGGGTTGCCGTATGTGATATTCCAAATCGCCGTATTTTAAGGAAAAAAATAAGAAATTGCCGTATATGATTTAAAAATATTTATTCCTCATTTGTTTCTTCTCCCTAGAGGTTTTTATCGTTTGTATAACTTGATATTCATGTTTAACTTTTGCATAATTTTCCTTGATTCTCATTTTGTCACTTCAATTTTGGCAATTTAACGTTACCTACGGTGCACTTTGCTCTTTATATTTATCGTCATCAACAGGAGCAATCCAATTTTTGAAAAATCACCACTTTCTCACTTTTTTTGTTTAATACGTTTGTTTGCCCTTTTTTGACGTAGAAGGTCCTTTGAAATCACAATCACTTATTTTATAATTTTAAATCATAGTCAAACACTCTCACAACCGTAGCAACCAAGTGAACTGTTTGAAATATTTGAGCTATTCGACCGACACTTAGATTTCATAAATTCATAGATAAACCAAATACTTTACTATTATCATGTTGTCATATTCATTATTTACTGAAATTAAAGAGCATGTCTGGATTTCACCGACTATCGGTTAAGAGTGGTTCGCTTAGCTGCACTCTGGTTAAAATATGTTTTGTTTCACTTATAGCCATTTGCCGTATTTTTTGATACAGCATTAAAAGTCCTGCCGTATGCCATATTTTGTGACAAAATAAATGTGAATTACCGTATATTACGGGAATTGCCTTTAACCTTTAAGCCATGCTGCCACGTCTTCCGTATTAATTAATTCTTATAGTCATTAGTCACATGTCTTCCGTATCAATTAATTCTTATACAGTCATAAGTCACTATTTACAAAGTCACGTTAGGGTCTTGACTAAAGCGGTGGTCACTTTACACCAGCTCACTTTGGGAGATTTGGCGGCACCGAGGAAAGTCACGATACACAAATTTCTTACGCCGCCTCTTCACAATGGGCCATGATGGCCCCTGATAGAATGTGCAATGATCGCCTCTATGATTGCGCTACCATTCAGACAATCGAGCATTACAGTTCATTAATCATTTGTGCATTGGCAGCCGTACGAGACCGACTTCTCGACCTATTTAAATTTAGTTACAAAATTGTATGGTAAAGTCTGTTTTTTCTTACGAGTAATTTGGTAAACAAACACCACTTGATAGAAAAACATCAAAGCTTCACATTAATCTCACGCACTGAACTAAATGTTATTAGTTTTACATATTCAAAACTTAGTTACGGTATGTTTAACACTGAAAGCTGTTTCGAATTCTTCAATTTAACACATAAAATTTGCAAAAAAATATTAGAAATTGAAATCTATTTGCACAGATAAGTAACACAATATGAACTTGACACATAGAACTTTACATCGTCTATGAAATTTATAGACATGGGCAATGATGAAAGCATTTGAATGATAAATTGAATGATTATGTTGCAACGACAAACAGTTTTGAAATTAAAATAAATAACCATTAATTATTTTGTAAACAGTTTAGATCTTAAAATATCGTTTTGTGGAAGGCATTTTTTTATCAAAATATAAAGGCTTCCAATCGGTATTAAGTAATCGACTTTAAGAAATAACTGAAATTCAGTCAATCAAATACAATGTTAAATTGTGACATTCTAGATATGCAACAAGATAAATTCAAGTGTCAAGTAAAATTATCAAAACATACAAGTGTTTTTCCTTAGCGGTTCCATAAAGTAAAAAATTACCATTCGTTACAATTTTTCAAAACAGCCTCCTGCATTGCGTAGAATAGTAATAGTTATAAACCTCAGTTTTAGATGATAGTATATATTATAGTTTTAGCAATAAAGTAGTTTCGAATTTGTCATGATATTACATATAGTTTATGAATACTTTTACGGAGCACGAAATTTATTTGCACAGATAAAAATAAACTATGACATTGAAAATGCAGATTTATTGACATAATTGATAAATGAGAATATGTAAAAGGAAATATTTATAATTTTGCAGTCAATTTGGTATCAACTGTTGATTAATATAATATAATACTGTCTTAGTCTTTTAAAAAACAAAAAAGTATGTCGACTTCAAGTGATCAATTTTAAGGATTAGTCAGTTGTTTTAGATCATTTTTTGGTGGTCTCGTCTGTATATCACGAGTGTTAAAGTGTTAGGATTTTTAACCTTGTTTGGTTTTGCTACTGACTTGAGTTTACTTTGTGACAGACTTGTGTTTACTTTGTGATTTGGATCTTGTTGTACTCTAGATTAACAATAATTTGGCTGCTCCTTAAGTTAAGCAACGACCAGGTAAGTATTTTTTTTGTAATGGAATAGTTTTAATAACTAGAAGAACTTCTTTATTGGAACGAAGTTCCTTATTGCGCGTTGTGAATGGGGGTTCGACGGAAAAAAATTCTTACAAAAATGTTGTCACGACACTTTTTGCTCTGTGGTCTAGCGGTTCAGTAGTTGGACTTGACTGCATGAGGTCCCGGGTTCGAATTCTGGGTCAGACAATTTTTTTTATTTTTTATTATCATTTTTTTTATTATTATATTTTTTTTTTATATTTTTATTTTCTTTTTTTTATTTCATGTTTCTCGGTCTGTATCTCTCTATAAGAGAGATTGAGATAGAGATTACTAGAGATTGATTGAGATTGAGAGAGAGAGGGAGGGAGAGAGAACTTCGTTCCATCCGGGTGTCCCTTGACACCTCTCAACTTTTGTTAAATTTATTAAATGGTGCTTTAATTATTCATTCGAAATGAGTTTCAAAATAAAAAAATAAACGTAGCAAGATGTTTCATAAAAACAAATGTAAATCTGTCTGTTTTTTTAAAAGTCCGATTATGTAAACAAACAGCACACCATAGAAAAACATCGAAGTTTCACACCAATCCTTCGACCACACATCCCAATAGACGCCTATTCTTTACAATTTTGCTTTGAAACAATTATGGCAAATAGCTGAGGTGCGGGAAGCGAGGAACTGCTTTCTTATTGGCCCTTGCAATGACAACACGTCATATTCATAAACAGATATGTAAGATTAGGGATGAGACATATTTAATACGAACAATATATTTTATCGATATGCCTTTTATTTTATGAAGTACGACACTGTAACAGATTTTATCGCATTTCGTTATTGCACGTCACATCGCAGTTAAGCAACTACACGTGTCAAAGTCACACGTTTTTCCAGTTGAGAGTAATATCCGTACTTGAATATGTTAGGTCCTTATATCTGTAATTGGCATTTTGTGGGGCAACACAAGTCAAATATTTTTAATGTAATATATTTATTTAATCAAAGTATGAACCATTGTTTCCTATGCACTTTTGCCATTCTATAGGTAATTTATTGATCCCTCTACTAAAAAACCATTCGAACGGGAATCAATAAAATCTTTGGACGTGGTTTGGATTGCCCCATCGAAATTGAATTTTTCGAAAAAAAATAGTAATCGGTTGGAGCTAGGTTCAGGTGAATGTTTTTTTACATTCCAATTGATGCTCTTCTAATAAAGAAGCCGTGTGTTGTGCAGCATGTGGTCTAGCATTGTCATGAAGCAGCAGTGGCGTAAAGTGTATAAAACAATCTTTTGCAAAATGCTGAGATTTAATTCACTGTATTTGGAATTCGGAAACCAATTCTCTCGTCTGGTTTCTTTAAACCAAATTAGAATTTTCTTCTATATGATCTTGTGGATACCTGATATAAGAGACATACTTATCAAATTGAATTGTTTTAATTCATTCGAGTAATTCCCACCTGAACTACAGAATATCGTTGAAATACTGTAAACAAATTAGTTTTAAAATTGTCCCAGCCCTTTGAAAGTTTTATGACATACTGACCCCAACATTGCCTATCGGAACCAGTCTTGAATTTATATCACCCAGATAACCACCTAATGAACTTAAAAGAGTTAAATTAAATCGGCTCAACTATTTTTCAGTTATTCAATGACAAATAATAGCACCCTCTTCCGCGTTTAGTTCAGAAGTTCAGTTTTCCATCGTGTTGGTTCGGGTCCGCTGACTAAAATAGATCACCTGCCCCTCTGCCAGGTAAAACAGGTAATTGTCAACAAGATCACTGGTGATAAAGTGGTGTGCAGCAACTTCCCTGGGTAGTTATCCACCGCTTTACCCAATCCTACCGCTATAATGACAGTGTCACATTCCGATTCGGAGGGTAGGGAAACCATTAGATTTGCACAATAGGCCTTACATTCCGACCATAGGACAGCAACGCATCTTTAACATCAATGGTGTCTATAGGCAATGATTATCTGTTACCATTAAGAGAGCCGTGTGCTTGTTCGCTGACTTTTCAGATGAAAAAGAGTAACTATCCAGAGGCGAACTCAAAAATACACAGAGTTAGAAGTTTTTTATTGTTTCTGTCAGTGCTTAAATTTATCGATAAAATACCTAAATACTTACCGGTACCAGACCGGTATCCTATTCAGGATAAATAAACAAAAATATCGATAAAATAGATTTGCACATTAGTCCATTACTAGCTGTATGCAAAAGAAAGTGATAGCTTGAAAAGCGTATGTGTAACAAAGGGATATAAACCCGCATCTAACAATGACTGACCAGTATATGATGAACTCCAATAAATATCAAATAATTTAAAATAAAATTATGAATGCTATTATTTTTAATTAAGCTACGGAAAGTTGTACCATCTTTTCGGTTATGTGAAGTGTGGCTTTTTTTTACTGTACCATTTAATTCAACAAAACAAACTTTACTTAACAAGCAGTCACTTTATATCTATTTTTTTATTTTTTATACAATAACGCGACAATGTTTACAGGTCACAAACCTGGTCATTACTGTTCATATATTTTTAAGTAATAAGCTACATTAGAACAATTACACTTATGTGTTGACAGAACCGTGTTGCCTTATATGCGGCATCTATTGCGATGTATGATCGATGCACAAATCATATGCATTGAATTCAACATGAATGGTTCGAAGTATTATTTCGCTCAAATCAGAACGTTTAACACTAAAATCGGTTGCGAATTTACCATTTTAACACTTTAAATATATATAAGGTTTCGGTCAGTTTTTAACTTTTCTATAAACAATACTTAGAAACTATTAAGTTCGCAAAAGTGAACAATGACGTTTAGGAGTTCAGGTCCTATTGTAGTTTGCTAAAACAAAAACAATAAAACGCAGATAGCGTGTCTTACTCTCCATTATAATTAAAGTAGTGCCGCCTTCCTTGGTCTTTAGGTCAGTTTTTTTTAAGTTTCTATACAAGATGTGATGCTATTATAGTATTAAGCATGAAAAAACTTTTCGTAATATTTTTGTACTATGTGTCATTTACTTATCTAGGAAAATAACAATTGCAACAACCATCGCCAATAGGGCACACATCCAATCCCGGGTACCGCCATTTCCATTGGAAAAATCAAAACACACACTTTCCACTTTTTCCGTGTCACCCGACCCGGGGATCGAACCCGGGACCTTAAGAAGATAAGTCCGACGTCGAACCGCCAGACCAAAGAGGCAATTAGATTTTACTCTTATATAATATTACTACTATGAATATAGCACTACTATTTACTAAATTACTATACTAGTATTGACCCATAAATATCATTCATTCACGGTAATATGTCATTCTTGTTCGTTCCGTCTTTTGATTATTCCCAACCCTATTCATTGTCTACGGCTTCCTAGCTCCTAATGTCACTGTTCCGCCATTGTTATTTACCAAATTTGACTCCTAAGAAAAAACAGACCTTAGCTATTTTCAGTAGGGTAATGTTGGAGCTTTTGCATCACTTATTTTTTCAAAATAAAGTTAGTATTTCTGTTTTAATTAAAAAAAAGTACTCGTGTCATAGAACCCCGCTACTATAATCAAAAGATGTTATTGTCAGAATTGAGCAAACAATTTTAAGACTTGCAATATCATTTTGTTTGATTGATGATTTGTAACAAAAAAAAAATGGTTGCCTGTAAAGTTGGTTTTACGGGCGAAGATTTTACGTGACAACGTCTTTTTCTCGGTAGAATATTAATTGATATGAATATTATTAAATTGCATATTAGGAGCAAGGAATTGAATGAAAATAAGAAATGCACAAATTTTAACTATAGAAATATATTTTGTTTACTAAAACATTTTACCGGTCCGGCGGGCCTCTCTCTCGTTCGGTGACTCATCGCAACAGACGTGAGTGGGCGTTACACTTTTTCAAGAGTGACTCCGAGCCACAATCTAATTTAAGACGTTGTCACGTCAAAAAATATTACCGCAGTAATTAATGCAATGCAGTTTATATTATTGAACCGACCGAACAATATTATGGTGTACAAAATCAGATTACAATTTTATAGTAACTGTAGTAATCAGAAGATAGCAGATCAGAAGTTATTTTCATTCATTACGTTGAACCAAAAGAAACAGGTAATTACATTTAAAAATACTACTGTATATAGAATAACTATTACATGTACATAACTAAACATGGACATTGACAAAAATCGATTTCTTAAATTACCTACTTAGCTTTATTTTTACATACCTATTCTTCCCTCCCCGTAGGAGTTAGCAAATGTTGCAAACAGATTTATTACTATTATTTAGTTAAAAGGCTAATATGTTTTTAGATGATGACGCGGCTACTTCACTTCAAGAAAACATGTCATTGATCATTCGTATGCCCTGCCCATTCACTACCGCTTCAATAAAATTGTTGATACTTAAATGATAAGTTGGTATGTATAAGTTTTGTTTAATTGTTGTGCATAGTACGTACTTTAAACTTGCACTCGTACTCTGTCGCCTCTGTGGTCTAGTGGTCTGGGTTAAGATTCGACTATATCAATATGTGTATATGTGTTCAATTTCAAAAATAAAAGCAACGTAGCCTGGGACTGAACATGCACTTGGTTACCAATAGGCTTGCCATCTGTTACATTGTGAGACTTAGATCGTCAGTTAGTCGTGCAAGAGATCTCATAGACGCGTAACCGACCGCAAGCAATCACTACGCTCTTTTGTTGTAAAGTCCCAGGTTTGGAATGCATTATAACTGGTTCTACGAAAGTGTAGTATGTGATAAGAAATGTCTTCAGAATTACAAGGTGTTAAATATCAATGTAATGTGCATACACAAATCTTTTAATTTTGACGTAATACTCGATGCTGAAACTCAACGGAAGATATTAAGTCCTCCAATGTCTCAATTTTGACTTTCTCAAAGAGCGTTCGTTAATTTAATATTATTTTCAGGTCATGGAAAATTTGGGTATGCAGAGCAACTCGGTAGCATCAGCATTGTGGTCTAGCACAATGCTGATGTTACATTTACATTTACAATTTTGTATTGCATTATTGAAATGTCTTTGACAGAAAATAAATAAAATGTGAATAAAATCATTGTTTTTTTTTTATTATAAGAGTCACATTGAAATTATGAATAACGTGGAATAGCCTGCCTGCAATTTTAATTTTAAAACTTGGCTGTATAGATAACTTATCAGTTAAAAAAAGAAACACAAATGTTAGATGTCGAGTTCAATTCTAGCATACGGTTGAACGCTAATATTCCCCAGATGGCGGTCTGAACGTATAGTTCTCTTAAACTTAATAGTTCTTACTTAGGGGAAGAATTTCTAGAAACGCTTAAATAAGTTTTTATTTATTTATCACATTATTGCACACAAAAAACTAAAACACACAAAATACACGAGAAGTTAAAAATGCACAAAAGGCGAGCTTATCTCTAACTAAAGAAATTTTATAGTATCTTCGGCTAGTCGTGGGTACCCTGGTTGTACCTCTGCCTACCTCTTAGGAGATATGGGCGTGAAGATACTTTTTTTTTTAAAGAAATTTCTTCCAGCCAACCCAAAAAAAATTAAGCTGTGAAAATAAAATGGAAGGCATCGTGTACAAATAACAATCAATTATAGCTATACTTAGAACAAATAAATAAATATATAATAATTAAGTGTAAAAAATAAAACAGGTACAATTATAATTATTAAAATATCTTAGTAGGACAAAATATATAAGCATGTTGTTGGGTCAACGATAAATAATGTTCCTTCAATCTTTTCTTAAAAGTACGTAAAGAAGGGCTGTCACGAATCACGACAGTAAGGAAATTCCACAATTTGGAAAGTAAAACATTTAGAAAAACAATTAGAGTGCGAAGCGGGAATACGAAGTACAGAGGTACGGTTGGAGCGACATGGGGAATCAGTAAAGTGCAGAAAGCTAAAACGCTCCCGCAGGTATGAGGGAGCTGAATCTCGTAACTATCGCCTTACCCCCGTAAGGAGGCAGGGAAAAGGTGCCGGGGCGTTAGCCCCTCAACCTTGGTTTCTACCGCTGGCTGTTGCAACAGCCAGGTCGTTGGGTGGGGAATTTCTTCCCTGGGTCGAATCCGGTGGTTATGCCCTCCCCTTGCACCGCCCTTGATCTTCATGTCACCCCGTGCGATCAGCCCTACCAGCTGGAACCCCGTGGGGAGAAGCCCAGCAGGAGCGATCAGCGAACGTGGGTGACGACTTAGTGAGAGCGGTTGGATAGGGGGGGGGTGTCCACGTTAGGTACGCGGGAGATCGCGCGGGTATGGCTTCGCGTCCGGGTGACGCGCGTGCCAGGGGACGAATCGGCGCACTCGAACATGGTGTTTTTTAGTTGAGTAATGAAGCCCTCAATGCTCTCCATTCGCAAGTCTGCAGGTTCTTCCTTTGGGTACTGGAGATGACGTTGTAACATGCTGGGGAGGCATACGTCAGTATGGATCTGACGTACGTCTTGTACAACCCCAGCTTCATCTTCAGAGGAAGTCGCGAGGAGAGCACAGGGCGCAAAGCAAACATCGCCGCGCGCGCTTTCCCGATCGTCTCCCCAACGTGGACTCTCAAAGTCAGTCCGCTGTCTATGGTAACCCCGAGGTATTTAACCTTACGTGACCACTTTATCTCTTGACCGCCGAGTTTGAGCAGCGGTAGGCCTTTGCTTCGCCTAGGTGTTAGGGCCAGCGTTTTATTTACATTCCCTGTCAGCTGCCATTTCCCAAGCCAGTCTGGAAGTAGGTCCAGACTGGCCTGAGCCTTGCCAGCCGCGTGTTTCGGTGACATCGACACAGAGACGTAGGTCACGTCGTCGGCATACAATGCCAGCGCGCAGCCCACCCCCACGGGAATGCCATCGGTATACTGTGAATAAAGCGCAGGAGACAGGCAGCTACCCTGGGGTACTCCGGCAGCGATGGAACGCTCGATGAAGAGAGCGTCATCCACCACCACTCGAAATCGGCGGTCTTTGAGAAAGGAGGCTAACACCTTGAGGATTCTAAGAGGGGTGTGGTTTTTGGCCATCTTGTATAGGAGCCCCTCGTGCCAAAGACGGTCGAACGCCTTTTCCATGTCCAGGAGAACCGCAACGGACTGCTCGCGCTTGTTCAGCACCGCAGTCAAAATAAGCATGACCCTGGACAGCTGAAGGGTGGTGCTGTGTTCAACTCTGTACCCGAATTGCTCCGGGCGAGGGTGGAAATGCTGATGCAAATGATGCAGCAGGAGTTTTTCGAACATCTTAGACATCGCCGGCAGCAGGGTTATAGGCCTGTAGCTGGCGGGGTCCAAGAAATTCTTGCCTTGTTTGGGCAGCATGGGCCGCTGGAAATTCCCCAGTGCGCATTATCCCAATGAACAAGCGCGTCAGTGTCACTACCGTGCGGTGCGGCAGGTGACACAGGACCTTGTTCGTAATGGCATCCGCACCAGGGGCTTTGTTTTGTTTGGATCTCATAATCTCACGTCGAACAGAGTTAGGCGAGAAGACTATGGGATCCTCACCAGACGTCAGCGGTAGTGCTAGGTGGTCAGCAACATAGGCTACTACTGCTGCAACATGGTCACCATCCACTACCGGGTTTGGTTAAAATTGGCATTCTGAGTGCTCGGCAAAGATCTCGGTGCGATCTTGTGCGCGGTAGCGAGGGGTCCCGTCTGAGTGACGTAGGGGTCTGGTGGGCTGTGGGGATTTAGTCAGCTGACGACATAGCCGTTTTAACGACGACCAGTCGTCGTCAGCCTCCTCGATTCGCTTATCCCAGCTATCAGTAGCTAGGTTAAGCAAATCGTCTTTAATGTGGGTAGTCAGTCTGTTTAATTGTAATTAGAAGGTAGGGCAGCGGGTGTTTTGCCACCTGTTTCTCAGGGCTCGCTTGTATTTAATTTTCCTGACTATTTAATCGGGTAGGGGTGGATAAGGTTTAAATGGAGTCATTTTGGAGATATTTAGGATGGCCTTTTTTAATGAGTCAGTCAGTTCGTCAGTCAGCTGATTTACATCAGTGGGCGAAGAGACGGGACGGGAAGGGGTGTTAGCCTCCATCTTGTGAGAGAATTTGTTCCAGTCCAGAAGTAGACGAGGCGCTGGTAGCGAGAATCGGGTGGGGATACCCGTGACGACAGTGAGCACAGGCAAATGGTCTGAGCCCATGTCGTCAGGGACAACCTCCAGGTGGGGCCGCTGATTGAGGCCCTGGTGGACGACAAGGTCTATGACGTCCGGGAGGTCCGAGTCCCTATGTGGATAGTGAGTCGGCGCCTCCGGACCGCAGACCGAGTATCCCCCGGCCTCGGCGTTGGCGAAGAGTCGCCTGCCCAAGGCGTTGGTCACACTGGAATTCCAGGCGATGTGCTCACAGTTCCAGTCGCCGGCAGCGATGGTTGGGACCTGACTATCCAGGATGGTGTGGATGTCTACCGCCACGAATCGGTTGTATGGCGGGCGGTATACGCTGTAGATTCGTAGCGGGCTGCCGGCTACTGAAACCTCTACACCTAACGCCTTGAGAGAGTCCAGTCGTAATTGGGTATGAGGGAGCTGACGGGTTGTACAGAATATTATATAGGAGAGATAGAATATTTAAATTTCTGCGGAGTCGTATAGGAAGCCATTTGAGTTGAGCTCTAAACATGGAGACGTGGTCAAACTTACGGAGATTAAAATTAATCGGATGCACGAATTTTGGAGCTTCCCCAATTTATGTAAGAGAGATTCTGTAGCATGAAGGAAACATACATCACCATAATCAAGTATTGGGAGTATGAGAGACTGTACAAAGGAATTTTTTACTGTCGTAGGAAGTTTTTATTTTATTTTTTAATTTAACATATGAAAGGTATAATAGACTTTTTTACTCAAGTTAGTAATATGATCCTCCCAAGAAAGTTCCGAGCTAAAAATAATGCCTAGGTTAGTGACGCTAGTCGAAAGAAAGATCTGAGTACCGTTGTAAACTATAGGTGGTCGAAAGAGAGATCTGAGTACCGTTGTAAACTATGGGTGGCAGACTGTAAAAATCAATAGCCTCTAGCTGATATCTAAAATTATAGCTTTTGATTTTAAAGGGTTAACTAAAAGACCGTAGGATTCAGCCCACAAGCTAATTGCATGAAGATCGTCATGTAAAGAAATCAGAGCGCTAGTCTTATCTATTAAGTTGTATTATTAAGTTTTTAATAAGTAGCCCAAAAATAAAGTTTCACGTTCTAACATCTGTACAAACTTTCAACACCAATTATTTAAAATTTTATATAAAATTTTCAGAAACGCTTGAAAACGTGGCTACTCTTTTTTAATAAGTGGCCCAAAGATAAAGTTTCATTTTTTAACTTAAAAATGACTGTATTCCATGTAAATTTTTGACCTCTATTTCACTACCTTGGGAGTAGAATTTCTACAATTACGTCCTTAGTGGATGTCTACTAAATAAAATGAGCCTACTCACTAAATTTCATGGCTGTAACTCTAACAGTTTTCGCTTAGCGATGATGAATCAGTCAGTCAGGATATGTTATTTTATAAGTATAAGATCACCTTCCATTACTGTGGCCAGTGTTTACAGCTCAGATGGTGTAGAGTCAAAAAGTACAGCGTCATCTGCATAAAGCAGGCAGTTCACCAGTTGGTCGCCCTCACGCATCCCCATATTTATATTTACTTATGGGTTTAATAAAAAATAACTGAGTTTCAAATCTAAGTATGAGAAGCAACAATTTTTTTTTGCAGAATAAATCTGCTCGCCAAGTTTAAACGGTATAATTCAAGTTTCGGAAAAAAGTGGCTGTGATAAACAGACGGACAGACAGACATAACGAATCTGTAAGGGTTCCGTTTATTGAAATTTGGCTACAGAGCCCTGAAAACTAAAACAAGAACAAAAATTATTAGTTTATATTAGGATTTGCTCTATTATTTTTAGTTTAAATTTTCCAGTTCTTGATATAAAATAATTAATCACTTGTCGTGAAAGCACCGTAGTATTTTTTATATTAATATCAGTAATGGGTGTTTGCTGCAAGTCTGCATGCAAGGATTTAATATATACAGTGGTTTCTGTTTACAATTTATGACATATTAAAAAAACTAGTTAGGAAACAGATCCGGTTCAAACTGGTATTCGGTAGAAGGTTACATAGTAATGTACATAATATCTTTTGAAGTTTTATCTTTCCCTTATTTTATAATATACAGCGGGTGACACAATTTACCATTTTGGAAGTAACTCTCGCGCAATCTTTTCAGTATAGAAAAAAATGATATCAAAAACCTCAGTATCATTTTTCAAGACCTAGAGGGATATTCGATAAACATGTGTCTGATGAAAAAAAAATTAAGTTTCACTTTTAAGCCCATACTTATATATCCCTGAAACGTATCGTTTTTTTCTTGTCTTGTGTGAAAATCTTCATGTTGTTTACAGCACTTTACAGAATACATGTTATTATTAAGTTACAGTTTCAGAAAAAAATGGCAGGACAGACCGACAGACATGACAAATCCATCCGGTTGCGATTTTTTAGCTTTTGGCTTCGTAATACTGAAAATGACGTTTCGAATCGTAATCTGATTCTATGAAAAAAATGTGTGTGTCCGAATGTACAAAAATATACACGTTTGATTTATTTCCACCGTTTTTTGTCAATTGAAAACACTATTTTCGTGTCGTGCAATAATATTTTGTAAAAATTTTAATTGCAATGTAATAAAATAAAAAATATAAATGTTGATTTAAGTTCCTAACATTGTGTGTGTATAATAATGCCCTAAAAATTTATTTTTCTACGGCATTGGTGGGAACATGTGATTTTGACTTGCGGGTTGCAAGTCACACGTGTGCCTACACTACCCCACGCATGCCTTACGCAAACATAGCAAAAATTGTGTTCACTTTTTTGTCCTAATTGTATGTGATGGCTTTAATGTTAGTTTCTTTCGTTATTCAGTAATCGATAACATGTACCTAGGTACCTAATACATTACCAAAAAAAAAAATAGGAAGAACGTAAATATTAAAATGTCTATGGTTCGAAGATGAAGACTGAACCCTATGGGGCGTATTACATTGTCAATATTATCATGATCCTAATATATCGCGATATCGCAAGTATTGATTGAAGGCTATTATATTTGTCAATAATATCATCATCAGTATACAATTGAATGTATTAGAGTGAAGTTGTGTTTCACATTCGATTAAAATTAAGTTAATCCGAATTCTACATGGATAACAGTAGAAAAGCAACTATAGCAAATACTCGTATTTATGTTGAAATCTAATAAGAAGAGAAAGTGCCGGACTCCTTTGCAGAATAGACCATCTGCCTTTCGGCCAGTTAGCTTGTAAAAGGCGAGCATAGGATTCCCGTCACTAGCACCGTGACATCGTACTAGGTGATAGAGTTTCGCAGCAACTAATTCGGATTGGTACCACCGCCTTACCTATTTCTGTCGCCATAGCGTCAATGCTTGCCGTTGATGTGCTTCGGTTCGGAGGGTAAGGTAGGTTGTAAACTTACTTTGGGTCGAAGCTTAGCATCCCGGCCTCAGGTTGGCAACACAACACTACCGACTTTGGTGTTTCTAGACGGCATGAAATTCTTACCATCAGGGAATCTGTATGCTAGTTTGCTTTCCACTAAAATATAAAAAAAATATTACTTAGTTGTGTGTAAATGTGATTTAGTAAATAAACTATACTAGTGAGACTATTGTAGAGTTTTATCACGACAGAAGAGGCAGAGGCCTGAACAAGAAAGAAATTTGAAGACGAAACTAGAAAAAGACATGAAATATTAAGATATGGGTTTATTACATAACATAAGTCTAGTATAAAATATAGAGGTAAAAAAAGAATATTAAAAATACTTTTTGCACTGTCGTAGAAGTTTTGGCGCCAACATGAAAGAAGATGATTTTTGTGTTCAGAATTTTAGTTTTATAATTTGTGTGAAAATAATCGTAATTCAAGGATGTGACGTACTATAAAACAAATTAACGGAGAAACATAATATGTAAACTTCAAGAAATTAAAACTAAAGACGTATTGAAGGACTCAAATAAGCTTTGTCTTAGTGAAGGAAATGACTTTTAAAAAGGGGAAGACACTATGTTAAGAAACTGAAGAAATTAATTTAAAACTTTAATATGAAAAAGAATTTATTATTACGGAAGACGTGGCAGCATGGCCTAAAGGTCTTAGCCGGCCCCAGAAAGGGGCAAATTGACTTAAAAAAAAAATATTAAAAAAACAATTAATAACAAGTTGAAAATCATAAATAAGAGCAATAGTTTTTTAGTTACTTATTTAATTATCAGTTAAATATTAAAAACCTCAATTCACTTGAAATCTGTTGCACTGAATCACTGAAAATGCAGTCGTCGTTAATAATTAACAAAAAAATGAAGTACAGAAAATGTGAAATATGTGGATGCAGATCTGGACGAAAAGATGGTGAGAAACGTCTTTTTATGGCTAGATTTCCACTGGATGAAGTTAGGTAAGTATTTGTACAGTATTAGGTCATATATTATTCATGTAATTACTTAAATTTTTATTTAATTAACTGTTTGCGTGAAATATTGTCAGGCGTTATTAATACCTATAGATAACTTATTTCGCTAATTTAATATACAAACTAGCATTTTGTAGGTATATTAGATAATAATAGACTTTATTTAGAATAATAATTATATACCTAGGGACTTGTAGAAATAGTTGTGTATTGGTGCAAAATAATGCAAACAACTTTAGAAAGCCGTTTATTTAATTATTTACAATAAACATTCACTAAATCTTATCTGTTGGTATCTACTCAACTGTTTTTGGGATAGGTTTATAAGTTTTTTAATTAAATAAAATTAACTTCATTAAATTGACAGCACAGACCAAAATATATTATATTCAGTGTTGCCAACTTTATTTTTACGAACCCACCAAATGTAGCCGCCAAATCCACTAGAAAACCACTAAACTTAGCAGTCTCTGAAACCACCAGAAAACCACAAATCCGAAGAAATAAAACAATAATAGTTATTGTAATTTCACACTAAGAAATTTAATAATAACTAAAAACAAAAAAAGTAAATCAAAGATTTTCGTCCTCCGAAGAATCGTCTTCATCTAGTTCTTGATTGTCGGCTGTTTGTGCAGAATACATTTCTTTGGTTCCACCTTTTTGGACTACATTATTTGGTAATACATAGCTATTACAGCACTTTTCTTCCCGTGCTAAGCCTGCACGAACCGTAAGTATTGAAGACAGGAGCTGTAACTTCATTCGGTTTCTGTTCTTTGTTTTAACAACGTTCATCATGCTGAATAAACGCTCTGCATCAGCGTTCGAGTGCGGTAAAACCAATAAAGATATAGCAAATACCGCTAACTCCTGAAACCTGTTTTCTCCAGCTATATCTCTGAAATCTATTACCTCGTACCAAAAATTCTTTGTATTTTTTGTGTTTTCCCAATCGAGTAGATGAATTTGGCGCCACTGCTCGTCAACTTTCGCAACATCTTCTTGCTTTTTATTAAAATATAGCACACTGATTCTTTTAATACTTTTCATTATTTTCAAGTTTTCGGGTAATCTGTTTTTCAGCTCATTAATCAAATGCACAATGAACTAAATGCATCTGTTCCGAATTATTNNNNTTCTTTCATCGTTGAC
>NJDC01006735.1:5255-16900 GCA_002245475.1 Calephelis virginiensis | reverse complement strand
CATTCTAAACCACTAAAAAATCCACTAGCCACTAAAAGCCAAATTTCACCACTAAACTGGGAGTTCAAACCACCAGTTTTAGTGGAAATTCCACTAAGTTGGCAACGCTGATTATATTGTAATCTTTTCCTTGGCACAGACTACCTAGTAGGTACCTAATTAGAGTACTACGATTGACAGTTTTTTTTTTAAGTTAATTTGTCCCTTTCTGGGGCCGGCTAAGACCTTTAGGCCATGCTGCCACGTCTTCCGTATAAATATTTTTTTATACAGTCATATTAAGTCATTTCAGATCATAAATCTTAAGTCAAAGTCATGTTAGTCTTGAGTGAAGCGGTGGCCTCTTTACTCAAGTTAATTGACTGAGATTTACACGATACACTGATTTCTTCATAAATATTTTACTTTTGCCCTTGAACTAAACAAAATTGAATTAATTTCCACCTAAATTAACTAAGTTTAGTCGTAATTATAAGAACTTGAAAAATTACGACCGTTTTCTGTCAAGATGGCGCCAGAATTCTTATTATTATTTATTAATTTGCCCTTTTCTGGGGCCTGCTACGACCTTTAGACAATGCTGCAATTTCTTCCGTATTAAGTTTGTTTGTCCCTTTCTGGGATCGGCTAAGACCATTAGGCCATGCTGCCATGTCTCCCGTATTTAATCTTGTTATTAATTATAAATTCACTTCTTCAGTTTCTTATTATCTCGTTTTTTAGTAGCCATTTCTTTTATCAAGTTCAAAGGTTAAGTCCTTGAACAAGGATTTAGTTTATAATTCCTTGAAGTTTTCATGTTATGTTTCTCAATTATTTTTTTATTATATGTCATATCCTCGTACAACATCACACACAAATTATAAAATTAAAATGCTGAACTTCAAAATCTTTCTCTCTGGCGCACAGTGGATATGTATGTATACGTAAAGTCAAATTTTAGAGAAAATTGGAGAATCTCGAGATTTTCACATTTTTTGGTTTGCTTTTATGCAAAAATGACTTAAAATATTAATAACTCTCAAAACACTAAGTTATCTGAAAAATCGTTATATTAATAGCTTCTTATAATTGATAGATAAATACAAAGCAATATTTAAAATTAAAAATAATCCTTTTTTTAAAATTGTTAATTCCACGGGCCGTTTCAGCCCACTGTGTGGCGACAGAATCTCGGCGACTGTGTATGAATTATTTTTATATTTTTTTAGTTTTCCTTTAATCTCTCATATTAGTTTTACATTAAGTAAACTCATATCTTTATTTTTCGTTTCTTTTACTAGTTTCGTTTTTAATCTGCTTTCTTTATCCAATATATCCAAAGTTGTACATTGGTTCACAGTTAACAATCTTCTTTTAAATGGTAATAAGACGAAATGTATTAGATTTTCAATAGCCAATGTTAGGCTAGTAGATTCCAATGTACAACTAAATGGATCTACTAACTAAATGGGATCTGGTTGATTCCACTGTCTTTTTAGGCATCACAATTGATAACAAATTACAATGGGGCCTTCATATTGAGAAATTGGCAAATAGGCTTAGTTCAGCAGCATTTGCAGTAAAAAAAATATTAAGAACATTAACAGAAGTTGAAACGGCTCGAATAGTGTATTTTAGCTTTTTTCATAGTTTAATGTGTTATGGGATAATTATTTAGGGAAATTCTGCAGATATAAATACTATATTTGTATTACAAAAAAGAGCTATTAGAGCTATTTATAATTTTAATGTAAGGGATTCCCTGCGTGTAAAATTCAAAGAAATAAATATTTTAACCTTCAGTTCTCAATACATTTATGAGAATTTAATGTATGTTAAAAATCTATGTATGTTTACAAAAAAATGTTATGTTCACTATGTAAATACCGGGATACAAATAATCTAGCCGTATACAAAACTCGTCTTCATAAAATTAGTAAATCCTTTTTCAGTCAATGTATACGTTTTAACAATAAGCTGCCCATCAGTATTAGAGATCTACCTTTAAATAAGTTTACAAAATGTATAAAAGTAAAATTATGTCAAAAAGGCTCAGAGTATTCGGAAGATGAACATGCTTGGTGATAGAGATTTCAATCTCCCACTGCAATTTGTAATGTGATTTGTTGTACCTTTTATTTAAGTTTAAATCTGATTGTAATTTGTACTTTTAATCTTGTTTATATTGTAAATATTATTATTGAAAACAGACAAGCCCGCTGAGTTTCTTTCGCCGGCTCTTCTCAGTGTGAGGCCGCGATTCCGATCCGGTGGTAGTTTATAAAAATGTCGACGCGCACAAATGCCACTTGTATGGTTCAAGTGAATAAAGATTATTCTGATTCTGATTCTTCTTCAAGCCTCTAATCAGCCTTCTGTCGTGATAAAACACTAAAATCTTGAAATCATGGATACTAAAGTACTAAAGGTTACGAAACTACCATTTAGAATAAAAAAAAACTTTAGTCGAGCCTATATGTTCGCGCTAGAAACCAACTTTAATTTCAATATTAGATCGTCGTATTCAATTACCTTGGATTTTTTCGGAAGCACCTAAATCCAAAAAAAAATATTTAAATTTTTTTTCAGGTGTAGAAAATGGGTGAAAATGACTGGCAAAGAAGACTTAGCATATGTACCAATCGAAAAGTTGCATGACCTAAAATTTGTATGTGGACAGCATTTTACTATAAATGATTTCAAGAGAAAAAAAACGCAGTTGAAGAATAATGCTGTTCCATTATTAAAACTTACTGCTGCGCCACTTTCAGATGATATGTTAATTGGATTTCCATATCGTATTTTTAAAGAACCGTGCGAAATTAATAAAGGTTTGTAACATAATTTTCCCTTTTGTCATGTTTTTGACAATTCATTAAATTTCATATTTTTATAAATTTGCATTATTTTTATAAATAGTTATAAAAAAGAGTGTGTGTTTGTGTGTGTCAGCTACGACGCACGATTGGAGTTTACTCCTTACGAACGATAATTATGATATATATCGAATAGAAATAATATTAATACTACTACTATTCGACTACGCAAATCGTTAGAACAAGTCGACTGCGTTTTAAACTATTCGACTAATGTCAATGTCATACGTAACTCGACTGTGGCGAAAAACCCGCTCGGGGCGACTCGACTTTTGTTCGGGCGAGATCGTCAGTCCCGAAGGAGAAAAAAATACTGAAGGACTGAAGCGGTACGACTTACATATGTTTGTCTCTTTCTACGTAACGCCTCAACTTTTCGTGTTACACTTGATTTTACTCCTCATAAAATTTCCGTACCGGGCCTTATAACTCAAAAACGTTTCTTAAGTAGTAAACTCCAACAATATGATAGACTGCACATGACTATTATTTTCTATGGGCCGGCAGTACTTTGATAATACTTCTTATCAACTTGGTCATGTTTTGTTGGCTGATGGAGGAAGTGAGGCAGTAAAAGAGGAGTGTAAGAGGCAGATTTTTTGTTAACTATTAAATTATTTAGTACTGAATAATTGAGGTACACTACTTGTTCACTTAAACTATTATTGTTTTATATTACTATTAACTCACATGCATACTTACATATTTTATGCTAAAATCAACTTGAACGACCCGTAATTTATTTTTGACTTTTACGTGCACCTATAAAAGCGTGTTTTTAGTGTTTTTAAACTATTAATTTATTTACACACCTGTACGTAACGGTGAAAATCTGCAACACAATGTTTCTCTTTGAAATATGTTTTGACAGAATCCATATTTAAAAAAAACACTGAAAACCACCAAAAATAAATAAAAGCGCTAAATAGTGGAAAAATACCACTTAGAACCTTGAAAAAGCGCTAGTTCTGGAAGAAAAACTACCAAGGTGGCATCACTGATACTGCAATGGTCAGATAATCAGAGGTCAATGGCAATAATATTTGTGTGACATAATATGTCACATTATGACATTATTATAACCATAAATAAGAATAATATAACGGCGCTTGTAGGCTGTAGCCCTGGCAACGGCATATTATTGAGTGGCGTTTGGTTGTCACTCAGCCGAAGTGTCGTGTTTGTGGTAGCGAGGCATCCATCTTGAACCTCACCTTGGAACGAGAAACTGTTAGCGCACCACGTCTGCGACAAATCGCTATATATCTGGTGAATTTTAACTAAGTAAAATTATTAAGGAATCGATTCAGTGTTAATTTAATGTGAGACGAATACTTGTTATACAATTTACGGGATTAATTACACAATGTTATCATTTGTACAAATCAACTGTTTTCCTTTTAAAATTTCCTACCCACGAGCACGCCCACAGATTGAAGATATGGCAAGGAATACTGATGAAAACTCTCGTAAACTGTCGCCTTACCCCCGTAAGGAGGCAGGGAAAAGGTGCCGGGTCGTATGCTCCACGCACCTCCCTCAAGGCGGACATCATCCTCCTGGTAAGGGCATTTGAGGCGTATTGCGCCACTCCCGGTCTATTAAAGACCATGAAAGAATATATCGACCAGAGGATGGTTGACCTCAGCCTGGCTGATGTCCCGCCCGAGGAAGAGGGTGCTCTACACCAGATTTGTGACACGCCCCTCCCCCCTGGCACGACTGTTCGCCGTAAGCGGACCGTAGACGTGTCCCAACCGGAGGAGGAGGCCAAAAGACTCTGCTCAAAGTCAATTCCCAGTCCAGGTCCGCCGCGAGACCCGAGACTACGCAGCCGAGCTGCGGTGGCATCTTCTATGCCACCGCCCCCAACCCAGTCTCAACCAGTGATCACAACTCCTGGTGACTCGCAACCTACCGCCCCAATGATCTTCGCGTCTGTCGCTGCGACAGTCGCCCCAACTCAGAATACAAACACAAACACAAATTCACAAACTACCGCCAGAAAAACGAGATACCCCCCCTTTAGTGGTTGAGACCCTACTAAACTGGGCCCAACACTTCCGGAATCTTAAAGACAAGCTCGGCAGGGCCCCCAACGCCAGACCATTCGGCACGGGGGTCCGTTTTACTCCGACCTGCGAGGAGGAGTACCGCGCGATCCAAAGATATTTATCCGATCTTGAAAAATCGGAGTATATCTCCTGGTTTTGCTACTCTCTCCCCGCAGAGCGGAGTCTAAAAGTAGCCATCCGTGGTCTCCCGGTGGACACATCCCCTGAGGAGATAACGGAAGAATTCAGATCATTGGGCTTCGAGCCCGAATATATCCGTCCCATTAGGGCCAGGGCAGGCAGGCCCGGATGCATTTTCCTGGGAATATTTAAAAAGACACCTAACACCATCCCGGATATCTACGGCATCACTGAGCTGCTGTACATGCCGGGTATCAATACTGATGAAGAATCTCATGCGTCTTTAAATAGGTTTTGTATAATGTAAACAAAACAAAAATGGCACATGTGGGCAAGTTTGGCGCAACTTTCCTATAAAAAAATAAGTTTGCTATGTTTTTTATTCGCCGAAATCATATGACACTAGTTGCCTTACATATGAATGCCTTTAGACTTACTTTCAAATTATACGGGTTATAATTTTTCAAGTAAACTTTAACCAAATTCGGGTTTGCTATGTATCTATGGAAGTCCCGCCTCTTATTACGTAGTGTTTATATACTCTTTGATGTGTGCTCATTCCATTGACGTCTAACTGTGGGCGTCAAATGTCTATCCCAGTCTGGCGCAACTTTCATACAAAAAAAAAATAATAAGTTTGCTATGTATTTTATTCGACCAAATCATATGACACTAGTTGCCTTATATCTGAATGCCTTGAGACTTACTTTAAAATTATACGGGTTATAATTTTTTAAGTAAACTTTATACAAACAGCTGTCTGTCAGCGGCAGCCCTGTCGACGACATTGCCATACCATTTACCGATTTAATACCACAATTAAAATCAAACATGATATCAAACTGGAAAGGTACTTGGCTAGAATCATTATCTAGAAAAGGCTCATGGTACGCTCAAATTAATCAAGACGTTGGAAAACAACCCTGGTTTACATCATTGCAACAATATAGAAGTAGAAAGTTCTACAGTGTGCTTTGCAGACTTAGATTCGGTCACTGTAGATTTAATGCCCATCTGCACCGTATGCGCATTATCACATCTCCACTTTGCTTACATTGCTCTACAAATGAAAATCAAACTATGGACCTTTTTTTTGACTGTACAGCGTTTAACATACAACGCCTCTCACTGTCTGCAAACCTTTTAGCTGAATACTCAAATCCTCAAAATATCCCGCGCCGCATGCAAGACCTTTTACTAAACCACATTTACCGCTACATTTTCGACTACGTTCAAGACACTATAAATGATATATAATTTATTTTGAACCCGGATAAGAAACATTTTATCTTATATAGTTAAAAAAAATACTGGATTAGACCAAAAATTAAGAAAGACGGAATCGTAAAAATAAAAAGAGTAAATAAAACACAGACTTGGCTTTAGCCTTTTTTAAAAAGTATGAAATTCCGTACTATTAACTTAAGACGTGACTCTAGCCTTTTACATCAAAATGGACCAAATGAACTTCTATCTCCGGTTATGAAAAAATACTTACATTAAGACAAGGCTGTATGGACTCAGATCCTTTGCCTTTCCCCGACTGGGATAAAATTAAACAACAACAACAACAACAGCTGTCTGTCATCGAGAAAATAAAGAAGTTCGAGTTTTTGGCGCCATCGTGAATGTCATTCGGAGGATAAAGTAGCTGGTAAAAGTAATAATATTTAATATTAATATGGAATTATGGACTCTGGACTCAATCAACTAAAAACGGATGCAACACACTTATGCAGTAATATTTTAATACAATGAAAAAGACACCTCGCAAAGATGTTTTGAACTTTCAGACGTTCGTTAGCCAACCACGTTAAAATTTGGCTTAGCAGTAGTTTTACTCGAAGGGCAGTCACAGAAAATAATATTGGAACTGATATACTTTAACGAAAGTGAGTGTCTTTTTAAAATATTCTCCCAGGAGGCTAAATAATCTACAGACGCGGGCGAAGGCTGGTCTACAATACACTGACGTGGGTATTTATGTCATAAAAAACTTACTAAGTTCATCATATCCGAAAGCACACCACGATTTTAGTTTGCAACCATATATTTTATCACCATAAAATATACGGCTATATGGTATGGTATTTTATGATATGGTATGGTGGTTGGTACAAAATTAAAAACACAACATTAAAAGCAACAAGAAAACAGCGGCAACAAACTTAAGAATATGAAATAATTACAAAAAGATAACAGAGAAATTTTAAAATTTAAATTTTCGGAAATGTCACATAATAAAAAAATCTGTTTTAAGAAAACAACGAAAAGGCTAAATCTATTTATTTGGTAATAATTTCTGAATCATAACAAGATGTTTGTGGTTGAAATTTGATAGCAAAAAAAAACATGGTTTTAAATAGCATCGATTTTAAACTAATAGTCAATGCCTATATAGACATTCGGTAATCAATTTTTTTGAGTGTGTGATGTACAGAAAATCGTCCTTATCAACCTGCCTCCATCTTTAAATACTTACACCTGTTATTATTATGATATTTAAAATAAAAAAACTTAAGGTTATTTAATTTTCAAGAAGATCATTGGTGATGTACGATATATGCATTTGTGAACATCGGCGTAGTTTTATCAGTGTGGGTGTTTATTAAATTTAATACAGTCTTTATTTAAAACTACTGTGTATTAGAAGAGATTATTATTATTTAACATCTCTGGTATTAGTATCACCGGCTAACACGATATTGTGGGGTAAGAGTTTCTGTAATTCTTCCAGGGATAATATTATTTCTTTAGCCTCTGATTTTTTCACTTTTTTACTATTATTTGGTATAGATTACGTTCGGTAAGTTACGTGTCGAAATCTTTGACACTTTTGGTCTTAAAAGTGTTTTCAAAGTTATTATACGAATAATTTACAGCGACAGTAGCGAGTATAAACTTGACAAGACGTAAACTCATCGTAATGGCTCTGTTTCGCAAATTGCAAAATGTGTACTTTTTAAATTTTTTTCCGAATTTAGCAACATGTGTTGAGTTTTTATGAGTTTTCCCATAGAAATTAATGAAATAGTCTATTGGTAAGTAACAATGTCGACATCACCTGGATGTGTGTGACACGAGATTCAAAATTGACAGTAATCATCACTAGATAATATACTATGATCATCACTGTAGTCTTTGATATTCTACGTCACAGTCAGATGTCATTTTGACTCCGTTATCTGACGATAGAGTCGCTACTGTTCATACAATTTTGACATTATTTTGACTGTGCACCCCACAGTGCACCCATTGGTGCAAATAATAAATGTCGATCCTAACAGAATTTTTGCAATAAATTTGCTATAGAACTTTGTTGCAGTTCTTCCAATTTCTCATCCGAAATTAAATCTTAATTCTGAAGTTTGATTACTATCATTTATTTATAATCATTGATTTTCAAATGAAACTGAGGCTGATAGTTTTAAATCACGATGTTTCGCGAGTGTTGTGTTTGTAAAAATACGCGAAAGGACGCAGTTTTATACCGTTTTCCTAGAACTGAGAAAAGGTTTAATAAGTGGTTAAAGTGTTTAAACCGTCAGGATCTAAATTGCCTCTCCCCAAAACGTCTATCGAATGTACTTGTTTGCCAAAAGCACTTCGAAAGAAAGTTTATTACCGCTAGATCACGTCTTTTGGCAAAAGCATATCCTTCTCTTTTTACGAAGGCCGAAAAATCGAGTGGGATTCCGTCTCAAGAAAACTCTGGTGCTTTGTTTATTTATGTACTCAGATTTTCACACGCGCTATTAGGGTTATACTATGCTACATAGTTACTTCTTTTATAACTATGCATTTTATAATGTTATAAAGAGTTGTTGTTAAATGAAGAGAAGAAAAATCAGAATTAGAAAAATAAAAAGTTTCGACTAGTAACATTAAAACAATCTTATTTGAATGCTATAACATATAGTCTGTTACTTAAGTTTGACGTCTTTTATTGCACCAGTAATTTTGCTGTATTTTGACTAAGAATATGGTAACATGTAAATAATCCATGACTCCTACTTATTAATCATAGTCAAAAATAATCTAAAAATGCAAGCAATCACAATTTGTAAACAAAAGAATGAATTTCTTACAAAGTTCGGTATGTAGTATGAATGCCAACAGTCTAATTTGTTATGGGCTAGGATACAATCATAACAAAGAAATTACCCAGTTGCGCTGTTATGGATAGCGCCCAGTTGGACGGGCCGGGACAGGCCGCATCACAGCGCAATAATCCACCTAGATAGCTTCCATACATTTTGTATAGAGCAATGCCCACTGGGCTAGGCCACATCGGGGTGGATTTCCGCGAGGCACCCCGTGGCGCATACCTTGATGCGGCCCACAGTGACCAAGGATCCTGATATTACTGTTAAGAAAAGAAAACTATGGTATTTTAATGCTAAAGTTTCGTACAACAACTACTAGAGGCGCCACTTTCCATACTTGAAGATCGTATGACAACTATTAGATGGAGCAACTTTCCATACTTGACGACTTTAACGTCGAGTGGCCTCTCTATTTCATTGCTCTACGTTGGTACTGAGTAACAAAAATCCGCGCTGACGCGCCCGGCCCCCATCATATGCTTTGCAATGCGATGCGCTCCGGCCCCACACACTCCGCCCCGTCAGCAGTGGGCGCTATCCCTTAAGTTGCACATTTGGCAACTTAAAGAATACTTTTTATTGCTTAATTGTTGTAGTTATTGAGAGTGGATGTAAAAAGCTATATAGAGTGTATTATTGTTTGAAAGACAAGCTAAACCAACCAAAGCTAAGTGATTTCAACGCTTTAGAGTTTACATTGTAAGTTGTATGTAGGTACATTACACATGACAACACAAATATAAACTTTTCACAAGATATTAATGTTATAGCTAGTTATTTTACGGCTTAAGGAAGTGACCTAACAAGCTTGCCTTAACGTAAGAAGCAATCTATATACTACTACTAATTTATCTAGGCTACTCAAATACCTAGTTATTTGAGTTGCTATCCTATAGCCGAATTGTTAGGCCTGATGTGCAAGTATATGAAACATGTTTATTTCATTTTCAATACTAATTTTTTACTTTGAAAAACTGAAATATTTAATTAATTGGAGAATAAATAAATTTGAAAAGAAATCAAGTATACAAAAAAAAGTATCTTCTCACCCATATCCCCGAAGAGGTAGGCAGAGGTACAACCAAGGCACCCACGACTAGCCGAAGACACTAAGTCCCACAATGTGATAGGTGGCAAGCCTATCGCCAACCGGGCACATTTCCAATCCCGACCAACTTTTTTTTTTTTATTAGAAAATTGGAAAAATCCATTTTTCTTTTTGTTGGCCTACCCGAGATTCAAACCCAGGACCTCATGCAGTCAAGTCCAACACCCGGACCGCTAGACCACAGAGGCGATAAGTATACAAAAGGTAGTTTTTCAGTGTTTGTAGCTGGTATGCAGTTTTAATGTCAAGAAATGTGTGTGCATTGCAAAGCAAAAATATTGTCTTTACTTAATTTTAAAAAAATAATATTATTATTATATATATTTAACTCCTAAACTTTATTTGCAAGTTACTTGATTTCTACATCATTTGTAGACAAATTTTAATTTTGTTTTGTTTATTTGAAAGAATTTACTCCTGAAGTGGTCCTATTGCCACCAAATCAGGATCTCATAATGGAATTATTTTCTTTATATGCACTATAACTTAATAACATATGAATGTTTTTTCTGTGGCACGGTGTGTAGAAAAAAATATTGTGATTAATAAATATTTGCCTTTTTTCCAGAAAAATATAAACTGAAAATAGATCATAACTACATTCGCTCAGAACATTTAGACCACACATATTTTAAAACGGAAGTTGGGAAAAAATGGAAAGGTAAACATATATTTTTGTTTATTTTCTGACAAAGCTTATACCTGTGACTTTTTAAGTAAATGTTAATATGATTTATGTGCCTTTTCACCCTACAACAACACCAATATTATAAATACAAGTTTTCAGTTTCACATTATGATTTCTGCAATAAAGGCACAGGTAAGCTGTACTTCTAATATACTTTATTACCAAATAACTGTTACATAAGTATTTCTTAAGCTGCATATTTTACTGACAGTTAACAAAGCTATTTACTACCGACGTCCCCTGAAATTACTGATAATTCAAAATATGCCGAAACAGTGGTAGTTTATAACCAAATATCAATTGTTACCTTAATTACTTTAATTCATAATCACCTAATTTTTCCTTTAACCACTTATGTGTGGTCTCCGAGATGTGATCACAAAACATTAAACAAAAAATAAAAGACAACAAAATTACAATAAATAAGCTTTAACAATTTTTTTAGGAGTAACAACTTTTTTTTTTGGACCACGCTAAAAAGTTGGCAATTTACACACAAAACGTAGGTAAGGTGTTTTTTGTTTCTTTTTTAGATCACACTTGAAACATGTAATATGAACTTCAAGTTTTTTAAAATCAGAAGTGCTTGGTCATTTTCATGATTTTTAATTCCTTGTTCTGAACACAGAAACATCTTTTTGTTACAAAGTGATCTTGTTGGTAATGACCAATGTCATCTATGCAGGATCC